>AWOL01S0001417.1:23471-72907 GCA_000715115.1 Nicotiana otophora
GGAGGGGTCTTTGGATAGAGTTGTATTTTGGAAACTCAACTATGGCATAATGTATATAAGGAAAAATGAACTAGCAACGTTTATATATTTATATAACTGATCTCTCCCCTATTTTACAAATGATAATGTGATCCATTTTTGGATTATGAATGAGACGGGTAGGAAAGGTTTAATAGGCTTGCTTGACCGAGTCCACTCGATTGAGCGCCGGTCGCGCTCCCCGAGGTTGGGGCGTGACAGTCTCTCCACCTAGTTTCTTCTTATTCTGGATGACTAGAATGGTCTAATTGGTGTAGATGGGGTTACTTCCATCCCCATGGATAATCAGCTCCTGATGATTCCATTCAAACTTCACAGCCTGATGCAGAGTAGAAGCTACTGCCCCGGTAGTATGTATCCAGGGCCGTCCCATCAATAGATTATAGGTAGCAGATGTATCCATCACTTGGAACTCAACATCAAACCAGATCTGGTTTATCTGTAGGCTGAGGTTGATTTCTCCGATTGTGGCTCTTTGGGGTCTATAAAACGCCTTTACATTCATACTTCCCATCTGTATCTCGTGCAAGCCCTTACCCAATATCTTTAGAGTAGTCAGTGGGCATATGTTGAGACTGGATCCTCTATCTATTAGGACCTTGGTGATGAACTTATCCTCAAATCGCACTGTGATGTGTAATGCCCTGTTGTGACTTAGTCCCTCTGGTGGTAACTCATCTTCATGAAAAGGTGATTTTGTGGCTCTCCAGTACCTTCCTGACCATGTTGGCCATCTCCCCACTAGTGATGTTGTTGGGTACCTAGGCTTCACTCAACACTTTCATCAAGGCATTCATGTGTGTCTCGGAGTTTTGAAGCAGCGACAAGATGGATATCTGAGCGGGAGTTTTGTTCAGATGATCGACAACTGAGTATTCCCTTGCTTGTACTTTTCTCCAAAGGTCATAAGTACCCATCTCGACAATAGGAGGCTTAGATGCGGCTTCCTTGCTTGTTCCTCCTAAGTTTTTAGGTGTATAGACTCTGCCAGTTCTGGTCATGCCTTGTGCCGCACCTGTCTCTTCCATCTTCGCTTTCCCTTTTCTCTTGGCTTCCGCAACATAGTCACATGGGATGACATCAGACTTATAGGATGGTGTGGGATATACCATAACAGTGAAGGGTGCAGTTACTTGGACCTCAAATGGTGCTTGGGTTTGTACCACAACTGGTGTGAGGGTGACCAGAGACGTCTTAGGATCATCCCCCTCTTGAATGAGTTCGATTGACCCTTCCGGGGCCTATTCTTTGTCAGTCTCTATTACATTTACTCCCTCACCTCTATGATCCAGGAGAGGATTGTTACACACATTTGGTACAGTTTCCTTTGCCTATATAACCTTGTTGTTGATTAGTGTCTGAATCTTGTCTTTCAGTGTGCGATACTCATCAATTATATAAACCTTCATGCCTGAATGATAGGCACGTGTCTTGTTCAGGTTGATCCACTGAGAAGAATTCTCCATAGAAACGACATGGATGGGAGTGACATAACTAGTAGCCTTCAATCTCTCATATAATTAGTCTATGGGCTCATCGATTGGGGTGTTTTGTCTAGGTGGTCTGCGATCAAAGTTTGGTCGTGGTTTTTGGTAGTTTTGGCGGGCGGGTGGAGGTGAATGGTAATATGCGGGTTGAATGCTATAGACGTGGTACGTGGTAGTAGGTTGTTGGTATCTGGGGGGTGAAGGCTGATATATGGGTGGAGGTGTTTGGTATGTGAGAGGAGATTTAGGACCTTGGGTTACCATTACAACACCTACTTCCTTTTTCTTCGAAATACCTCCCGATTGCAAAGCTTTGTTTGTGGCATGTAGTGCCTCGAAATTCATCACCATCCCACTTTTAATCTCTTCTTCTATTCTTTCTCCTATCTTGATGATGTCGGAGAATTTATGGTTCTCAATAACCATCAACCTTTCATAATACTGCGGGTCTTGAGCTCTGATGAAGAACTTATTCATTTGTTCTTCTTCGAGCGCTGGTCTTACTTTCACAACCTCAGATCTCCACCGAGTAGCATATTCACGAACGATTTTTATTGGTTTCTTTTTGAGGTTTTGAATGGAGAAAACATCTGGTGCGTTCTCTGTGTTGAACCTGAATCTGTCCATAAAGTCTGTCGCCATGCTTACCCAACTCATCCACTTCTTCGGATCCTGGCTGATATACCAGGATAATGCATCTCATGTGTGGCTTCGCATAAATAATTTCATGCAGATTTGTTCGTTTTTGCCCACTCCTACCAGCTTGTCACAATATGTCCTTAAATGCACTTTCGAATCACTAGTTCCATCTAACATTTCAAATTTGGGAGGTTTGTAACCCCCCCGACAATTCCATATCTGGCTGAATGCACAAGTCTTCCTAATTTAAACCTTCAATGCCTTTACCACCTTCGACATTCTGAACTCTGCCAATGAGCCTTTTGAGCTCTTCCATATTTTTTTAATGAGCAGATCCTTCTTAGTTGATTCCGATATGTATAGGGTTTGTTGCGGGGTGTGGGGTAAGATTTTCACATATATTGGATTGGTTTGGTGGACTCCAGAGATCTGGGCATAAGGGTGGTCATTTATTGAGTTTTGGGGATCAGGAGTGGGTTGTGGTGCATTCTGGGGAGTGTGATAAGTGGTAGTATGTGGGTATTGGGTTGGGTGGTGATGGTGTTGTTGAGAAGTTGGTAGTGGAAAAACATTAAGGTTTTGAGGAGGTGTGGGGTATTGGTGTGGTGCAGGAGGGTTGGGTGGCGAGTTTTGTTTTTGTTTGTTTTGTGGTGGCATTTGATTCTGGGTATTTGGATTTGTTGGTTAATATCAGGGACATTTAAGGTGAGAGAGGGATTCTCCAAGTTTCGAGCCTGCTCAAGTTCTCCTTGTAACTCCAAGATTTTCTGTTCCAGACATAAGACCAGTTCGTTATGTGCCGGAGTGCTTCGGCCATCTGAAGGAAGTTTCGACATTCTCTGCCATAGTGGCGTTATCCTTTATAATACCACTCAGACCATCCATTTTTGCTTTTCCTTTGTTCTTGCTTTTAGGATCGCTTGGTAGAGAAGGAGGTCGGGGATCTCTGGATCTAGTGTGATATGTCGACGATGCCAATATGCATGAACCAACCTTGGGGAATGAGAATAATCAAAAGAAAGAAAAAGCAAAAAGATAACCAAGTCAGTAAGGGGTATTGAAAGAATGCTTGCAATATTAAACATGTTTTACAAAATCATGTAATAATTCGTATCCTAATTTGGGGACCTCGTTGTGCCCGAGGTAGGCCTAAGCGACACATAGACTTGGAGAAAATTGATGCCAATAATTGCGTCATTTCATTAATGTGAAAATGAGCCAAACCTTTACTAAATCGACAATGATAATAAAGTTACTAATTGCATTTAGCCTTATTACAATCGAAATCTAAACTAAGCTAGAAAACAATAAAGAACATTATTTGCTAGTCTATTTTGTCCCTGAAAGACCTTCTCCGTGCTTGGCTCTTTTGACTCCATCAATCAAGTTCCCCAAGTCACGCATATCCAATAATAAGTAAGCCTTTGCTAGATGCCCTCCTTCGCTGCCATCCGTATTTTGACAATCTGCAAACCTCTTTCTCATCTTTCCTTCGAGCTCCATCAATCCCTGTTCCAGATATTCCAACCTCTCCGTTGACTTAGTGGCGATCCCTTTCCATTCATTTATAGCCTCCATGTCCACTTTATGTTGTTCCAGATGCCTAGTTTGAGACTCGAAAACCCTTTTGCGAAGCGTTCTATACTTGACTTGTGCCTCAGCAGCATCATCAATGATCCTATTTTCCAAATTGACCCCCAACTTGACGTCTCCTGCTATATCATCTACCAAATATGATGGATAGAAATACACATGACCGGCATGGTACCTGTCTGGCTCGATAGTCTCTCTTTCCACAATGACCTTCTGGTTCCACATATGTTGCGCCTCGAACTTGAAAGGAATGATGTCCCCCTTGAAATCTGCCTTGTACTGGACCATGTTGGAAACCCCAGGTATGACCTGGTTTCTTCCTGTCTGTCTCATTACCCTTATAAGAGCATAAAGATAAATGCCTCGCAACCCGATCAGTACCAAATGAGTAGTATCCTTCGACCCGATGATTAAATCACTGCTAGGAAACCATTCAAACATCCAATGTACCTTCTCGTCTGTCAGATTGCTGAAGAAACGTACCCAACTTACAACACTTCTGGGCTATGCGGACTTATCTGGGATAAATGTTATTTTCTTTGGATGGTGATAAGCTATGCAGTCATTCAATGTCCGTCGCAGAAGCTCTTGAGGATATTCTCCCCTCTGAAAGTGTTCCAATAGCCAAACTTGCAATAATAGATTATAACCTTCAAAATGTCTGAACCTCTGCTTGCACCGATCTAGAGTGCGATACAATTCAACTAGGATCATAGGGATGATGGTGTAGGTTTGCCCCTCGATGCCTTCCATTAAAATACTTGCAACCATAGCTAAAAGAGTGTGGATCCTTCCCCCTTTCATTGGAAATATCAACAAACCCAAGAAGCAAATGATGAATACATAAACCTGGAGATGCGTCCAACCTAGGAAAGTAATGGCGAGTTCCTCATGATGAAGCCGATACGATTTACTATGCCCATAACACTCATAAAGAAACCCAAAAGGGATGTAGAATTTCTTTAAGCAGAGTAATTCTTCATTTTTTCTTAAATCTCAACATCTTTAGAAATCGCGAGGGGTGCGATTCTCTAGTACTAATAACCTCGGACTATCCCATGGCAGTTTAGCAAAACCTCCTATTTCTTCTAAGAGAGGAGTCATTTCTATGTCACCAAATCGGAAGACTGCTCTTTTCTCATCCCAGAACATGGTAGAAGCCTCAATCAATGCTTTATTTGGTTGGATATTAAGAAAGGACGCTAAGTCACCAAGTACCATTCTCACATGGTTCTTGTCGCAAGGCGCAAGGTCTTTCCACCAGTCAAGTAGCAGAGGTGGGATGTTTGGGATTGTGGAAATCCCGTCGGACTTTGGACAAGGCTTATCTTAGCGGGCTATTACGTTAACGACGTTTTAACCCGTACTAGGTTTAACATGATGCATGTACATTTGATATTGGAGTAAGGTTTATAGAATGGTCTAGACAAGTACTCTCAAGTGGACAACTTGAGAGGAAAAGGCACGGGACCGTCGACTGCACCGCTGATCAACTAGTCTACCGTACATAAGCCTTTCCGATTTAAAAAGGGTAATTTTGGAAGAGCGCGGACACTCATCAAGCGCCGCTATGTTGATAATTGGAACGAGTGAAGTATGATGTGGATCATGCTTTATGCAGAGATAATAACACGTTGCCAAGTATTTGCATGATAGAACATGTAAAAAGCGGTAGATAAGATAGCAAAAGTAAACATGGAAAGATAAGAAAGACAAAAGGAAGAAGTTAGTTTAGTTCATAGAATATATGCAAAGCAGGTAACGTAGTAGGCATGATATAGCAATTTTGACAAGATAAAGAGCGGTCATAGCAAGTAGAGATGAATAAGGGAGAGGATGTGCATGTCATAGCAAATTCGAACAAATAAATGTGAATAGAGAAGGGATGTGCATAAAGAAAGTAATCCACATAAGCCAAGTTCATTATGGTAAGATCCTAAGTATATCCCTAGCAGAGTCTCCATGCTGTCGTGCCCCTTTTTCTCGCGAAATAGGGCTTTGACGTGTGACAACTCTTTTAAGGAAGAGGTTAAAAGAGAAGAGTCGCCACCTAATGATTTTAAGGTGCGTTAGGGAACCTATTGTTCAAATAACTCTGTTTTAACTAGCCATGCCACCAAAGATCGGGTAAGGGCTCAAATTACCTCAAAGAGAAGGTGTTAGGTACTCTTCGAGGTCCACAACTGTGGGTCCTAATCAAACTTAAAACTACGTGGATTGGGTTATGTGATCAAATATCAAAGAGAGATATAAAAGACGAAGCGTTTCATTATAACACAATGGAATTGGTACAACTCTTAAAGACTACAAGAATACATCTATAACAGTCTATATTAGATGACTTAGTGTATAAAAAAAAAAAGGGGGGGGGGGGGGGGGGAGGGTCCTAACTTTTTAACCTAAAGGATCACCCCGTGCAACATAAATAATACTTCGCAACCTCTTTTAGATAGAAGTTGCTCATATTATTCAGCGGGCATAGACTATCATCTCCTGCTACCCGATTACTATGTTTTAGTTGTTTACCTAAAGCGTTGTAATTCAATTATAAGTCGTGTCCTATGCGTGCGCTACCCGTCCCATGCCTATGGTCCAAGAGGCTTTGGACCTACTATTTGGGTGGTTCTAGACTTTACTTAGGTTGCTCAAAAATGATAAAACTAAGCGATATTCAAAACATGTAGGACTACACATAAAGACAATAAATGGCTCAAGTTGGCCTCCACATATAAGCAACAAATGCACGTGAGCAGGTTCACACTATCGGCAATAGACAAATTCAGAATTAAGACTAGTTAGAGTCATTAAGTCCTATAAACATGGCTTCTATGTGATTTTGATTTTTCAAGCATACATGCAGTGTTGTTGTTTCAGAATAACAAATTTGCAGATTATAGGTATTATAAATCTTATAGGTATGATCTCTAAATTGTTTGTGTAACGAGGTAATAAAACCGTTTGAAATCTTAAAATTATTCGCGTTTGATTTTATTGGCATACTTTCTAGGCGAGTAACAGTATCTTATAGGCAGGATTTCTAAGAGTTAGCAATTGAAACTGGTTCTATAACACTTCATCCCTATAGGCATGTTTTCTAGGAGAGCAATGTGATAAAAATAGAAATAATAGTAGTTAATTAATCAATTAAGGTCCTATAGACATGATATCTAGATGAATATTAATAGGAGAAGCTCTCTATTACTTAACGCGATCCTATAGGCATGCTATCTAACACATGGCAATAGAGAAAATAGAGCAAGTAATCGATGATGTTATAATACAATATGCAACTAATAACGTATAGAAGTGGAGCATGTGAACTAGTGAAATACTCAGGTCCTATAGGCATGTTATCTAACAAACACATAGAAATAGAGCATGTTGAGCAAAATGAAACACTTAGGTCCTATAGGCATGTTTCTACCCTTTCATGCAAGCATAAGAATATGCCCGTTTTCCCAATTTCACTAATACCCCAATTATTGTTATTACAAAATATTACATGCCCAATGAACATAAATATAAATATTACACACGGAAAATTGCAGGCCAAAAGCAGGACCAAAAGTAAAACATAAACCAGTATTGCCTGGGCTCTCAACAAGCTCACTTTTGTACGAATAACAGGCCCAGATGCGAACTCAACTCAAGCACTGTAGTGTGTCAATTGCACAAGCCAAGTCCAGGTTTTGGAACCATGGTAAAACCCAGATGGAGTCTCACTTACCAAACAATTGCGAGTTAACAAATACACCTAGCAATCACTTAAAGAATTCTGGACCTACTAACAACGAATAAGTGACAGAATGTGAAGAAATGCATTTGTATTTTAGCAGCAGACATATCAGGGTTGATTAAACAAAGAACATGCAAGTTAAAAGGATCAATAAGGCTTAGATTCCTCATGGTAAGTTGATAAAATAATACTGACATTCCAGACTCGATCAATTAGCAAGAGATAGCATATTGAGCAGAAGAACATATTGAGCGAGTTAGGGGAATCAGGTTTTCTAAGGTTATAAGATAAACATATCAGAGTGCACAATGCCAAACAAGTCCAGAATAGGGCGCTAACCTAAAGGATTTCAAATGTCTATCTGGTACCATGAACGTTCTAGCATGAAAGTTCTAATAAGGTCACAAACATCATATCAACATACTGGTAGTATAGCTTGGTCAGTATCATGAAACTTAACATGGTGGGGATAGATCATAGTACAAAGGCTTTACAGAAACTTATGGTATGTGAAAGGAAGATTAGCTACACATTAACATATCAGTTGACCATACATAAGAGAGAAAATGTGACATTTACCCTAAAGTCTTAGATGATGCTAAAGATCAGGATTACGAATAGCAAGAAAACATGTTTAGGCTAGATCTTAAGACAGTATGAGATCCATATAGTTGTGACCAGTTTGCAAAGAACAGTCGATTAAACACAAGACTCAGTAATTCATTCAAAGCAAAGGAATGGTTTCATAAGAGTTGTAGCATAGTACCCAAAGCAAGGCATGAAAAGGATTCTATAACTAATAACAGGTAGTCAGTTTCATTAAAAGAGCACATACAATAGGCATGCATTGAAACTCAAACCTCAAACATGTTCAGATGCTAAGAAAAACACAGAGGTATGGAAATGATTCCAGAGGAAAACAAGGAAATCCAACATAGAAGGGCAGGATATAGTGAAGAACACATATTAGCCTAACGCAAACTAAGAACAAACTGGAATCTATCACATGTACTAAAATACATTCAACTATCAAAGAATATAGAATGGCATGGGGAGTATCATAGCAGTGCAGTATCAAGGATTCACAACTAACAAAGGAACTAAATCATGATATCTGGAACACGTAGAGATATACAGAAGGAAAAATATTGAACATTGCAAGAGTTAAAGGCACTAACCAGTAGCAAAATTAGACGAGCAAAAAAATAAGGATTTTAGAATACTGGTAGAAAGGACCCCAAATCTCCAATACTTCAGAGTTCACAAGAGCCTCGTAAGGGCCCCGAGCAGTGCTTGCACCGGAAGAGGTTGTTAATATTATGGCCTTGGCTTTCAGCCGACCAAAGAGACAAGGGTTTCAAAGAAGATGAATGAGTGAGAAAAGTATATTGAGTGCAATAACAGTGAAAACTTTGGTCCCTATAGAAGGGAATTGGGGATAGGTTTATATAGTAGTAGAAATTGAACAAACGAACAAGGAAAACAATTAATCAGACATAATTAAGGGAAGAAAATACCACATACAATCGGTAATGGAACTAGTAAAAGGAAAAAGTATAAATTTCAAACCCTAGTTCGACAGAATTTCAAAGAATCGACCAAAGATCTTGGTGAATTGGTCTCATGTCACCTTGCCATTAATGTATACAAGCGGGATATCGTCTAGATCTTGAAGATTGAAGACAATTTTCACATAATTCCAGGCTTGGTACTTGCCTATAAGTGATACCATAATCGTGTAAGTAACACGTAGATGAAGCATATATGGAAGGCAAATCGTAGGAGAATTTCGCATCAGGGTCAGAATTAGAGAGAATTAGAGGGTGTGGCGGCTAGGTTTTGTGAAGAAGAAGAGAGGAACAAAGAGAATAAAGGCGGTTGTCTCAAGAGAGTGAGGATTAGGGTTTGGGGTTGGGTAATTAAAAGTGAGGGGTTAATCGTGGGTCGTTGATCTCTTAAGATCAACGACCAGGATTTTAAAGAAGGCGGGGCGGGTTGTTTCAAACGGGTCATGCCCGGATTTTAAAGGGGTTATTTGGTTTGGGCTGGAAGGTTGGACTGAGGATTGGGGCCAAAATTAACTCAAAATTGGGCTATAAATTAAAATACACGAAAAGGTTTAATAAATAATTTATAAAACTGTTTAATATATAATAAAAATATTACTTGTGCAATAAAGTGATTGAAAATAATAAGTTAATATTATAAAAAAATGTAAAAATGCTATTTTAGCACAAATAATGTAATAAAATGCAATTATGCATGAATATAGACAATTATTGCAAAATGATGTAAATAGCTTAAGAAAACACAAATATGCTTACATAAAATAAAATAAAATATTTTGAAACATATATGTTTATGAAAATAATAACTTTAGATAATTAAACCATTACTGAATAATTTAAGGGATAATTAATAAATAATCAAGTAATTTAATTGCGAAGAAATCAATTTTGAAGCTCTAAAAATGTGAAAATATATATAAAATACTTGTATAATTCTTATAAATTAGGTAATTATGTAAGAATGACATTTTGAAAGTATATATACTATTTTAAAAATATTAGGTCAAAATTGGGTATCAACAATAGTAGAATCTCCGAAAGGCGTATAGGAACCTGGTCCATCTATCACCCCGACTGAAGCTTAACATAGGGTTTCTGATGTTGCATCAGGTACTCCTGATGCAGAACAAAAAAGTGGAAGTCATAATTCTGTTGATGTCAATGATGTTTCAAATATGGAGGAACCTGGTCCTTCAAATTCTGAAGTTTAAGTACTTCAAGGAGTTGCTGAAAAGATTTGAGATGGAGAATGCTAAGACCATTGATACACCTATTGCCACTACTACTCATTTAGACATGGCCGAAATCGGTTCTCCTATCAATGAAACTATGTATAGGGTATCATTGGATCTCTTCTGTACTTGATTGTTAGCAAACATGATATTGGTTTTAGTAATGGGTTGTGTTTTGGGTTCCAATCAAGCCTAAAAGAATCTCACTTGAAGGTTGCTAAAAGAATTTTGAGGTATCCTAAGGGAACGTAGGAACTGGTCCTCTTTTATCCTTCAGGAGATAATTTTAACTTGGTTGGATATGCTGATACTGATTATATTGGATATCTAGTATATTGAAAGATAACATCTGGAATGGCACATTCTATGAAGTCATGCTTGATCTCATAGGGTACAAAGAAACAAAACCTTGTTGCTCTTTCTACTATTGGAGCTGAATATGTAGATGTTGCCTCTTGTTGTGATCAACTGCTGTAGATCAAGCAACAAATAGAAGATTTGGGTGTGCTTACAGATTGTATGCCATTGTTGTGTGATAATACAAGTGCTCCAAACATTGCAAAGAACCCGGTACAACACAAGGAGACTGTAACGACCCGACCGATCGTTTTGAGATCTAGCACGTCATAGAGTGGTTTGAGGCCTTGAGTAGCTTCACTTCAGGTATTATGACTTGCACGTGTAGTCAGAATTAAATTTCGGGAAGTTCAGAGTTGATTCAGATGGAAAAGTCTCATTTCAGAAGCTTTAAGTTGGAGGAATTGACTAAGGTTTGACTTTTGAGTAAACGACCTAAGAATCTGGATTTGAAAGTTCCAATGGGTTCGTATGATAATTTTGGAATTGGGCGTATGTCTAGATCGGGTTTTAGATGACTAGGGAGCGTTTCAGCGCTTATTGTAGAGAGTTGGCATTTGGAAGAATTTCATTAATTTGATTGAAGTGTATTTTAATGTTATCGATGTCTGTTTGGGATTCCGAGCCTAGGAATAGCTCAGTATGGTTATTCTGGTCTTAGGAGCGTGTCCGGATGTCGATTTGGAGGTCCGTAGGTCATTTCGGGGTCATTTGCAAAAATTGGAAATTTAAAGGTTTTTGGAAAGTTTGACCGGGAGTGAATTTTTTGATATCGGGGTCGGATCTCGATTCCGTAAGTTGGAATAGGCCCGTGATGTCATTTGGGACTTGTGTACAAAATTTGAAGTCGTTCCGGATTGATTTGATATGTTTCGACACAAGATATAGAATTTGGAAATTTGGAAATTTATAAGTTTGATTTGAGGCGCGATTCATGATTTTGATATTGTTTGATGTGGTTTGAGGATTCGACTAAGTTCATATTGTGTTTTGGGACTGGTTTGTGTAATTGGACGGGGTCCCGAGGGCCTCGGGTGTGTTTCAGAAGAGTTTGGGTTGTGTCGCGCTCTTATTTGATATTTCGGCATTGTTTCTTTGGGTATAAAGGCCACTATATTGAGAAAACGACCTTTGATTTGTGATTGTATTGAACCATTGGATCCGTATTGTAATTACGGAGCCATAGCAACAACAGTCATCAAATTCCGATGTCGTATGAGAGAGTTATGCCTATTTCAGTGTTGGGAAAGATTGTTGGTTTTTTGTGCGAACTTTGTTCTTCACGAACGCGAAGAAGGAAATTTGGGTTGACCGGCCAACGCAAAAATTGCTCTTCGCGAACGCGAAGGTCCCCCCGCGAAGGCGATGAAGAAAAATCATCTGGACAATATTTTAAACGAGAAGTTAGTATTTTTGGCATATCTTGAGTTCTAGAGCTCTGTTTGAAGTGATTTTTGCGGCGTTGTTCTCGTCTAAGCAAGGGGGTAAATATAGGACCTTTATTTTGATGTTTGTCCATGATTGGTTCCGTTGGTTTTTATTTTTATCCGTGTTTGGATTGTAAAAATTGAGATTTTGAGCCCCAAAATTGAGAAATGGTAAATCCTTGATTTGAGGGTCGATTTATGGATAAAATTGGATGATGTTCTGGATATAGACCATATGAGTTATGGGTAATATTTATGTTTGAAAATTTTAGGAATCCGGGCACGCGGGCCCGAGGGTCGACTTTATTGACTTTTCGAGGGGAGTTAGAAATTGTTATAAATTGATTTATTATGAGTATTAGAGTATATTTGTATTGGTTTGCACATTGTATGACTAGTTTTGGAGTGACGAGCATCGATTTGAGGTGTTAGAGTAGCGTTGGAGCCGGTTATGAAACTTTGGAGCGAGGTAAGTCTCCTGGCTAACTCTGTGAGGGGGAAAATACCCCTAGGTGATATATTTAATATGTTTAACTTGTTGCGGGGACTACGTACGCATGGGATGATGAGAGTCCGTACGTAGTTAGATTTCTGTTATTGTCCGGGTAGACTTAGGTTCACCTCATGTTGTAGTTGTACTATATGAATTATCCTTGCTCGTTTAATTCTCTTATTTCGCATTACGACTTGAGTCTAGACATGAGTAGAGTGATAGACTTTCTATTGTAGAGTTTTCGTGAGTGTTATGATTTGCCACGGAATAATGGTGTTCCTTTTACGGATTCTCGTGCGTTATGCGTTGTCATCAAATAACTTTCCTTAAAAATTATAACTCACATGTTCATTCATGAGTGGGGGTCAAGGACCCATTTAAACTTCTTATTCTAATGAGATCGGGCCGTTTGCCTCGGCAGGATTTATGTACCACACTCTAATAGGATCGGGCCGTTCGCCTCGGTAGGATTTATGTACCACACTCTCATGGAAGCGAGCCGTTCGCCTCGATAGTTTAATAGATGCATCTATGGTTCGTGCCGTTCGACTCTCAGCAATGCACAATTTAATATTTATGTTGTATCGGGCCGTACGCCTTGGCATTTCTATAACAATATCCTCATGGAATCGTGCGTAATATTTGGCAAGAAGCCAGAGTATCTGTGAGTCTTTCCCTGATTCGAATTATAAAAACCTATTTGGTGAGGTCCATTATATATATATATATATATATATATATGTATATATATATGCTCCGGTTGAGGAGGAATTTTCTAATTAAGACCTTGAGTTTATTATAAGGAGGATAATTGTACCACATATTTACATTTGTTCATTTCATTTATTTACTCTGCCTCATATTTGTTCACCTCCTTACTGTACCTGATATTATTGGACCACTAGTGAGTGTCGATGTCGACCCCTCGTCACTACTCCTCCGGGGTTAGGCTAGATACTTACTGGATATACGTTGATTTATGTACTCATACTACATTTGCTTCACATTTCTATGCAGGTATATTTATGCCCAGTGATCCTTTGGACGCGAAGGCACGGATGATGCAGGGACTTGCCGCGAGCTGCATTTCAGGTTACGATCCGCAGCCAGCAGAGTCTCCCTCAGAGCTAATTATATTTTTATGTCCAATATGTATTCCGGACAGATGCTGTATTTTATTTTACTCCCTAGTTGATGCTCATGCACTTGTGACATCAGGTTTTGGGGGTGCTTACAAGTTATTCATTAATGTAGTTGCGAAAACTATTTTCATTCACTTTGTAAATCCCATTTTGTACTATGTAATTAAAGAAAATTATGATTTCAAATACTAATATGAGTAATTAAGATAATCATTTATTGTTGGCTTGCCTGACAGCAGTGTTAGGCGCCATCACGACCTTTAATGGATTTTGGATCGTGACAACATGGTATCAGAGCATTAGGTTCACTTAGGTCTCACGAGTCATGAGCAAGTCTAGTAGAGTCTTGCGGATCGGTACGAAGACGTTTGTACTTATCTTTGAGAGGCTACAGGGCTGTTAGGAGCACTTCCCTGCTTGATTCCTCATCATGCGATTTGGTTCCTTTGAGGATTATGCCTTTATTTACTTCCTACTCAATCTTATGCGATGTGAAGTGCTTGTTATCAATCAGGAATCGAGGAATTGTAATGGTACTGCAGATGTGGTGCAAGATGTTTCTCCCTGTGTATTCGATTGAGCTATTGTCGTCGCCTTGCGGAAGAATGTTCTGTCATTTCAGCTCAATATCAGTATTGCTTATGGTTTTGAAGTTGGGCACTAATTGTTATGACGATTCGTGCGTTGCTATCGCATACTGTTTCTGCAATGGTAGGGTGTTTGCCTAGGCGTTGAGGCAGTGAATGACCTGAAAGGAGGATTTACTCGGTGCATGATTCAGAGATTCAGTATCTTATTTCTGGCGGAGGAAAGGCAATCGGACTATAAATGCTCAGGTTTGGGTTGATGGAGTAACGAGACTTGGTATTTCCGAGCGTGGTAGAATTTGCATCTGTGAAATGGTATCGGGGAAGCAGTTGTCAGAAATCGCGGTGTGCAGTGGCTCAGAATCGAATCGGTGTTCCTAGTGTTGATGGCTCGAGAATGATGGTCTTCGGGGAGGCTTAAAGTTGGTAGAGATCTATTGATCCAAGTGCTACAGAGTTGGATTTCTTTATTTAAGACAACAACTGGGCAGCGAAGGATGAGGAAGGACATGTAGGAGGCGTCTTGCGATGGTTAAATTTCTAGAAGGCTAGGTGTAAGAAACAAGAGTTGGGTAGTTGCTTAGAGAAGAGGGTTTGAACAAAGTAGGAGAGTGGCAAGGTAGCATATGGGTTCTGTGGTAGGATGGCCACACGCCTTGATGAAAGTTTGGAGCCATTTGGGAACATGGTGGACAGTGACCAGGTCTACGGATTTTATTTGGATGCAACATGACTTCAAGCTTGGAATGCATTGTTGGACTTTTAGCTGATGTCAATGGGGAATAAGGAACCTCGGTGGGTCCCAAGGTTATGTAATCGTAACTTCAAGCTAAGTGGGAGAGCCCCACCATCTATGATTGGATTGCGTGATTGTCTACTTCTGCGGTTTTTAGTTATCGGTGTATTGGTGGGTTATTACGACTAAGGAAATAAAATATTAGTGGTAATTTGAGAAAAAGGATTTGAGGAATGTGTGCTATATTTGGCCTTATCGGTTCATGTTCAGGTTTTGGGAAGACTCGGAGTCTATGTTTCGTGTGGATGTGATGTATAAGGAAAGGAATTCATCCAGTTGCTTCTTTGAGAGGGTGTTCATGCGCTAGCAGGGCCTTGGAGTTTGATTATATTCAGAAACAAGTCAGAGTGGGTGACTCTCAACAATGGTCCTAGTAGGTTCAAAATTAATGTGCGGTGCCTAAGGATTTCGAGTTCGTGGTATGGTTAAGTATCGAGCTTTTGCAGTGGATTATGAAAGGGGCTTGGAGTGTTCTGTGTTATCTTCGGTCTGCGGTGTAGCATTGGAGGAACGGAAGGAAATAACTTCGGATTCATAGAGGAATTATCAGAATGGGTGTACCAGTCGAAGAAGAGAATATGCGCACAAGAAGGGTATGAGGTGGTTCATGGGTTTTGAGATAGCGTGGCCTCGTGAAATAAGGTCGCTTAGGATGAGTGCGGATTTGGGTTCGTTGTGTTTTAAATGGAGCTATTATTATTATTATTATTATTATTATTATTATTATTATTATTATTATTATTTTTATTATTATTATTATTATTATTATTATTTGTAAGGCAAGTCTGGAGTAAATTAGAAGAAGTCAGATCGTTTAGCAATGGTTGAATTAGCATGGCAGTGGCAATGATCAGTTCCTTCAGAGTGTTGAGTTATACATGTGATTTGTGGCGGTGCGCGCGAGGCTTAACGGCCACCGTAATTGATTTTATTTGGAGTCATTTGAGTATCATGGCCTGTTATATGTAGATGGATCCCGAAAGCATTATGGTGGTTTAGACCACTACTCGAGGTTTGTATATTTTTCTGCGGTTATGGAAATTCAGTCACGTGTTGCAATGGTTCTCCTGAAATGAGTTAAGTGAAATGTTTCTATATGATGAAATGTGTACCCTATTAGTGGTTCAGGAGTTATGATAAAATTCTTGTACTCTTACGTATTGGTATGTTAGGTGCAGTGAGCGACATGAGAATTGGAAGTTGAGGATCAAGGTTGCAGTTCGGTGTAGACAAGAATGTTACGAGCTTGGATGAGCAAGAAAGAATTCAGATGTTTAGAGTAAGTTGGTATTGTCTTTAGCATCACCTGAGATTGGTGTCCTGTGTAAGAAGCTTTGTGTATTGATTTGCGAATTCTCAATTCGCTTTACAACATTGTATGACCGATGGTATGGATGTGCAGACTTTGTTACCTGGTGCGGAAGGTCGTGGGAGCATATCCCATAGGAAGATTGTATAAGTGCGACATGTAGCCACTTGATTGATTAAAGATTGAAACCAAGTACGGAGATTATGGTACTATCGCTAGTGTGAGAATTTATGCCCGAAGGGCACTCTGTTCATTCGGTCGTGGACTCTGGAAGTTTGTTCCGGAATTGATGATTGTTCTTGTGTGTCATGGGAAAAGGTTTTTATGAATCCTTGAAAGGTTATTAGCCAGTACGGTACAGTAAGAATCGACTTGAGGTCCGTGAATGGATCTAAATATGAATGTGTGCTCTATATGCGGCCGAATGTGTTCATTTCAGCATAGCGTTGCTTACGGAGGAGTCTTCGAGCCTTGGATGTTATTTCTGTCGTCAACCATTCCGTGTAATATCTATTGTGCCATGTGGGGTGTGAGATGGTTTGATTATTCGCACATATATTGAGATCCCATGAAGTGTGTAGTGTTGTGATAGCAGGATGGCTCTCGAGATGCTGGTCATTTATTTCACCTTAGTTGCGCTTGGGTTTTGTAGCATACTGCGCAATCTGTCTCCCCAGAATTTATATTATGCACTTGGCATGATTATGGCCGATATTCGGGAATTTCTTAAGTATGGGCATTATGTCTTGATGGGTATTTCCCTATTTATTGTTATGTGCGGATCGAGTGGCACGCCACCACGAGTATGCTATTTGGATCGGGTTGCATGCCGCAACGGTATCATGGTTGGATCGGGTTGCATGCCGCAACGGTATCATGTGTGGATCGGGTTGCACCGCTGCAACAGTGAGATGATTAAGCACAATTCCTTATATTTATTTTTGTGTGTACTATTTCTAACCTCTAAGAAAGGCTCATAGTATTTGATGACCTTTTTATTCGTTACGCGGGATGGATAGTTATTTTCCAGAGTTCATTCTTCCTTATGTGTCATATTCAAGTTGTAGCTTGTTGGCGCAATGATGGAGTCATATGAAATCTTGGATAGTGTTTGCGGTGGCTTATTGCCGGAGTAGCTTGTACTGGGTGAGACAAAATTATTGAACCTGTGATCAGTGTGATCAGAATTATATAATGCATATTTAAGAGAAAATATCGTTATGTAGTTTAGAATGTGGTAATGGCTCTTGTCAGGAGAAAAGACTCAATGATTTGTTGATGAATTTCTACTTATCTCTTCCGTCATGGCAGAACTACGAGAGTTGGAACAAGACTTAAATGTGTCATGAGGTATGTTGTGGGCATCGGATTCATGAAATTGCGGCTATTGTTCTCAGAGGATATTATTATGGTCATGTGGATTATGCGGTGCATGGTGTGAATTCAGTAAGGGTATACAATCATGTATTGGTACATCATGTAGTGATGGATACAGTGTTCGTACGTTGGAAACATACCTGGTAGAGAATTTCAGATGTTGGAATTTGGCTTTAAGGCTTATTTGACTAGATAAAAGGGAGGATTTTTTAGGTTTGCTCAAGCTAATGTGCTCAACTGGGTTGTGGTAGCACGGATAGGTGCACGAGGTGTTAAACAATAATTTCGGACAACTCCAGAGGAGCTCTTAGCACGTTCGAGGACGAACTTATGTTTAAGTGGGAGAGAATGTAACGACCCGACCGATCGTTTTGAGTTCTAGCGCATCATTAAGTGGTTTGAGGCCTTGAGTAGCTTCACTTCATGTATTATGACTTGCACGTGTGATCAGAATTGAATTTCGGGAAGTTCAGAGTTGATTCGGATGGAAAATTCTCATTTCGGAAGCTTTAAGTTGGAAGAATTGACTAAGGTTTGACTTTTGAGTAAACAACCACCGAACTAGGATTTGAATGTTCCAACAGGTTCGTATGCTAATTTTGGACTTGGGCGTAAGTCCGGATCGGGTTTTGGATGACCCGGGAGCGTTTCAGCGCTTATTATGGAAAGTTGACATTTGGAAGAATTTCATAAATTTGGTTGAAATGTATTTTAATAATATCGATGTCCGTTTGGGATTCCGAGCCTAGGAATAGCTCTGTATGGTGATTCTAGTCGTAGGAGCGCGTCCGGATGTCGATTTGGAGGTCCATAGGTCATTTAAGGGTCATTTACGAAAGTTAAAAATTTAAAGATTTTTGAAAAGTTTGACCAGGAATGAACTTTTTGATATTGGGGTCGGATCTCGATTCCGAAAGTTGAAATAGGCCCGTGATGTCATTTGGGACTTGTGTGCAAAATTTGAAGTTGTTCCGGATTGATTTGATATGTTTCGACACAAGATATTGAATTTGAAAATTTATAAGTTTGATTTGAGGCGCGATTCGTGATTTTGATATTGTTTGACGTGGTTTGAGGCTTCGACTAAGTTCATATTGTGTTTTGGATCTGATTTGTGTAATTGGACGGGGTCCCGGGGGCCTCGGGGCCTCGGGTGTGTTTCGAAGGTGTTTGGGTTGTGTCGCGCTCTTATTTGATTTTTCGGCATCTTTTCTTTGGGCATAAAGGGTACTATATTGAGAAAACGACCTTTGATTTGTGATTGGATTGAACCATTGGATCCGTATCGTAATTACAGAATCATAGCAACAACAATCGTCGAATTCCGATGTCATATGAGAGAGTTATGCCTATTTCCGTGTCAGGAAAGATTGTTGGTTTCTGGTGCGGACTTTATTCTTCGCGAACGCGAGGGAGGTGCCGCGAATGCGAAGAAGGAAATTTGGGTTGGCCGGTCAACGCGAAAAATTGCTCTTCCAACTTAAAGCTTCCGAAATGAGAGTTTTCTTTCCAAATCAACTCCGAACTTCCAAAAATTCAATTCCGACCACGCGCACAAGTCATAATACCTGAAGTGAAACTACTCAAGGCCTCAAACCGCCGACGCGCTAAAGCTCAAAACGACCGGTCGGGTCGTTACAGCTGCTGAGGAGACTTTATGGTGAGCTGCATTCCAGGCCACGCATCGCAGCCCACAGAGTCTTCATCGTACCATTTACTTTATTCTGTTTTATTTACATTCCAGATTTATGTTGTATTATTATTGTTGTACTCCCTAGTAAATGCTCATGCACTTGTGACACCGGATTCTGTATATTATCATCGCCTTTCATTTCTCTTATAAATTATAAATTTTGTACTTTCCCGTGGATTTAAAAGTGTAAATTTCCTTCCTTATTAAAATTTATGATTTCAAAAGTAATAAAATAAGTAACTAAATTGATCAATCACCGTTGGCTTGCCTGACAGCGGCGTTTGGCGCCATCACGACCTATAGTGGATTTTGGGTCGTGATAAAATCGATGAAAAGAAAAATATTGTTCGAGTAGGAAGAAATTCAAAAATATCTATATTTTCTATATCCCCAATGCAAAATAAATAAATAATTTTAATATTGATAATAAATAATTAATTCCTTAAATTAAATAATTAGCAAAAGCATTCAACTCAATTCTTCTTCGAGATCATCATGTGAGTAAAATTATTTTTCAAGTTGATAAACTCTTAAGATACATAAATTTATTTTTCGCATGAAGAGCATTGGCGGTGAAAGAAATAAGAAAATAGAGCAAAATTAATATTATTATAGTATTAATTTAATTTGTTAATTGTTTTTAGTATTATGTAACAAAAATAACAATAATATTCATAAAAAAGTTCCCACATAAATTCTCAGAACTCACAATAAGTTATATAAGAACTTTTGTAAGGTATATTCTTTTTTTTATTGGACTAGCTAAATTGGTTCAACATTCATTATTTTTAGGAACTTATATATATATATATATATTTTAAATTTTTGTTCAATAACTTAAACACATTAATTTAATAATAGTTATGTAAGTTTTTACAATTATATATCTATTGATATAGGGTACGCGTACATTATTTTGTAGTCGCTGCAAAGTTATTTTTTACTTGCAAATAAAAATGTTAGTTTTAAATATTTTTGTACTAGATTTAGTTTAATCGTTTTTGTGATTTAGATGACTTGGGAAATTCATATGAAATAAAGTACAAGATTACTGTTTTTTTTCAGTTTGTTACAACTGCACGACGTGCTCAAATTCACTAATGTACTTGTGAAACGAATACTACATATATTTTGAACTTGATCTTTTTTCATTTTAATTTTCTTTTATATGTCACGCATAGATTCTAACAATATATAAGATTTTTAAGAAGTTTTACTAACAAAAGATGCACGTAAGGCGCACACTCAAGCTAGTTTTATTTGATTTACTTGAAACATCTTATTAAGGCTTGACTTTATGCTACCAATTCAATTACAACTTGAAATAATTTTTGAAAGATTAGAGAATAACATAAGAATAAAGTACACCTCAAAATGACGATTTAAATAATAATATTTTTTTTAAATAATATGTGCACCACCGTGGTAGCTAGTCAGAGCCTGTGTGAAAATGATACTCTTTTATTGGAGCTCTAATAGAACTCACGTATACATTTATTTATTGCGAGAACCGTGGTTTGGGCCTACTTTCGGATTCGGGATATTAGTGTAATGACCTAACCGGTCATTTTAACTTTTAAAACCCCGTTCTCCTAAATAAAACTCCTCGTGTGTACTTTTATTAATTTATGACTTGCGCGGATGGTTGGTTCGGGATTTGAAAGTGTTCGGGTTGAAATCGGAACACTTGGTTCCTTAATTTGGTTTTAAAAGCCCAAGTTTGACTTCGGTCAACAGTTTGAGAAAATGACATCGGAATCGGGATTTGATAGTTCCAATAGGTTCGTATGATAATTTTGGACTTGGGCGTATGTTCGAATCGGGTTTTGGACAAATGCAGAGCGTTTCAACATTTAATAGTGAAATATTAATTATTTGAAGGCTTAATGTTCTTTAAATTTAGTTTGGAGTAGGTTTTGGAGTAATTGAGGTCCGTTTGAAATTTCGAGCCTGGGAATACCTCCGTATAATGATTTAAGACTTGCACACAAAATTTAGCGTCATTCCGAGTAGTTTAAGTATGTTTCGGCACGTTCGGAGTAAGTTTGAAGAATTTAAAAATTTTAAGTTTAATCAATTTGGTTTGGGGTATGATTCTTAGTTTTGATGTTGTTTTACACGTTCCGAGGGTTCGAGCGACTCTGTTTTATGATTTTAAACTTGTTGGTATGTTCGGACAGGGTCCCGGGGGCCTCGGGTGTCAACCGGACAAGGCTCAGACCAATTTTGAAATTTGGAGCAACAACTGAAGTTTCCAGCTTCTGCTACAATCGCACCTGCGCTTTGGCAGTCGCAGGTGCGACATTTAGCTCACAAAAGCAAAAAGGGGAGGGCAGGCCACACACCGCAGAAGCGGGATTTTTGGGCACACTTACGAGCGCGCAAGTGCGAGCTTTGGCGCGCAGAAGCGGACAGTTCCGCAGGTGCGAAGTTTGGGGGCGCAAAAGTGAATAGTTCCGCAGGTGCGAAGATTTGGGGCGCAGATGCGGTTGCACAGAAGTGGTCCATTTATCCGCAGGTGCGGAGTCAGGCCAAGAGAAAAATCTTGCACCTGTGAGGCATTTTCCACAGGTGCGATGACACCTCCGCAAGTGCGAAATCCACAGACGGCAGAACCTTCATTTAAGTCGGGAGTTGCGTATTTTTGCTCATTTCTCTCCATTCTTAGGCGAATTTGGAGCTTTTTGAGAGGGGATTTCAACTAGCAACTTGAAGGTAAGTTAATTCTATAAACTTTGAGTTAAATACATAGATTATGGATAGATTATAATATGTAAATTGTGGAAATCAAGGGTTAGAGGAAAAAACCTAGATTTGTATAAAAATGAGATTTTAACCACGAAAATGGTTATAGAATTGGATGAAAATTGTATATTTGAGTTCTTGAGATTATGGATAACGATTTCCTCCAAATATTTTCGAAATCCGGGCACGTAGGCTCGGGGTAAATTTTAGGAATTTACCATTTTGGATAGGGCAAGTTATTTAATAGTCTAATTTCGAATTTTTGAGCATGTATTAATTATTTTATATAACTTTTGGATAGTTTCGGATTTTTCGGCACCGAATTGAGATTTTTCGCGATATTGTGATCGGAAAGTAGTCTTTGAGACAAGGTAAGTCTTTGATCTAACCTTGTAAGAGGGAATGTACCCCATAGGTGATTTACATTAATAATTGTTGCTAATCGTGGGGGCTACATACGCACGAGGTGACGAGAGTCCGTGCGTAGCTACTAATTATGCTATATCCGGGTAGTTTAGGACTCAAATCATTAATCACTTGTGATAATTCCTCCTTTTATTTTATTAAATTACTGGAGTTATATTGTAAATTGTTAGAGGAAATAGTAAAAGATCGAAACTTCATATACTCGAATTTTGTGTAAATTATTGAATTGTTAATAGAGATTGAACTTCCTACGTGTTAATATTATAATAACTTCTTATTCTGGAGGTTCATAAGAAAATGTCCTCCTTTCTTGTGGAGCGGGCCGAATGCCTCGGTAGAATAGATGCATCTATGGATCGTGCCGCACGTCCCTCGGCAGCGTACATGACACTCTAGATCGGGTCGTACGACCTCGGCAGAAATCGTGCCTAATAATAATAATTACACGATACCTTGATATTTTAATTGCTGCTTGTAAAGTTAATTGATAAATTGTAAATTATTGAATTTTTAGGAATTAATTATTTCTGCTTGTTAAGAAAATTATTGTTGTTCACCTAAAAATTATGTTTAAATCAATATATTCTATTGTAATATTATTGACCCATAGTGAGTGTCAAAGTCGACCTCTCGTCATTACTTCTTCGAGATTAGGCTTGATACTTACTGGGTACACATTGTTTACGTACTCATGCTACGGTTGCTATATGTTTTGTGCAGGACCTGAGACATGTACTATTTCGACCTATCAATGCGCACCCACGTTATCCAGAGGCTTAGCGGTGAGCTACCTTTCTGAGCCGTTCTGCAACAACAACTAGTGCCTCTTCTTGTATTTGTATTATGTCTATTTTATTTCAGATAGTATTTAAAATTTTGTATAATCTACTAGATGCTCAAACACTTGTAACACCAGGTCTTGGCACACACTAGTAGAATTTATGGACTTAATTATTTTACTTGGGTTTTAATTTATCTTATTTTCTCATATCTTTCTTAATTTTTGAAATTTTGAAGAGTTTGATTACTCGGATAATTTTTAAAGAAATGAATATATGTTTAAATCATTAGTTGGTTTGCCTAGCTGGGATGTTGGGCGCCATCATGACCTATAGGTAAGTTTGGGTCATGACAACATGGTATCAGAGCACTAGGTTCACGTAGATCTCACAAGTTATGAGCAGGCCTAATAGAGTCTTGTGGATCAGCATGGAGACGTCTGTACTTATCTTCGAGAGGCTATAGGGTGTTAGGAAAATTACCTTTCTTCATCTCCCATCGTGCAAATAGTGTAGTACTAAATAACTTTCTCTTATTCTCTCACAGATGGTGAGAATGCGCTCTAATGAGGTTCCAGACCAGGAAAGAGTTACTTCCCCTGTTGTTAGAGGCCGAGGGAGGGCTCCAACCAGGGGTAGGGGACGCGGACGTCCCAGAGTTATTCCAGTTATGCCACCAGTGGGTCCAGCAGAGGATCCTATTATTGAGGAACCGAGTGAGGTGCCCGTAGCAGAGCCAGTTTCGGTGGATTTCATGTCTGCATAGGGATTCCAGGAGGTCATCAGCCGTATGCTGCGGTTCAGGGACACTATGACCCAGGCCAATTTATTTCCGGCAGACCCAACCACATCTCAGGCGGGCGGGGAAGCACAAGCCCCTACCGCACAGGCTCAAGGGTAGGCGGCTGCTGTATATTAGACCCAGGGTACACTACCCGTGGGTGGAGTCCTCCTAGTGGCAGCAGCTACACCTGAGCCCTGACCAGCTGCGGCCGCCGAGCCGCAAAAGTTATTGGACATATGGACCAGACTACATCCTCCTGTCTTTGGGGGTGAGCGACATGAGGATCCCCAGGACTTCATTGATCGGTGCAGGGACAGACTGCACAACATGAGGATATTAGAGTCTTATGAGGTAGACTTTGCTACTTTTCAGCTGGAGGCAGAGCCCATAGATGGTGGAAGTCTTATCTTCTTGGCAGACCAACAGATTCTTCTCCCATGTCTTGGGACAGGTTCACCCGTATTTTCCTGTGCAGGTACATTCCACCCTCCCAGAGGGAAGAGTTGCAGTTCCAGTTTGAGCAGCTCCAATAGGGTCAGATATCCGTGCACTTATGATACTCCCTACTGAAGCGGAGAGAGTGCCGGGGTTTGTTGCGGGTTTACATACTAGCATTCAGGACACTATGGCCCAAGAGGTTGAGATATGGACTTCTAATGAGTTGGTTATGGAGATAGACCGAAGGATTGAAGGTCTGTGTCAACGTAGCCGAGAGCAGGTTATGAGGGATAAGCAGTTTAGATATTCTGGAGAGTTCAGAGGTTCTCTGTCTAGGGGTAGAGGTCAGTTCATGAGAGGGCAGTCCAGCAGGCTCCCATATCCAGCACCACCACCTCCTCGGGGAGCCCCAGTGCGACCTTATTTCAGTTCTATGCCAGAAAGTTCTTATCACCTACCAGCTATTTAGGGTTCTTCCAGTGGGTATTCAGGTCACCAGGGCTAGACTTCTAGTCAGCAGCCCATCGCGCCGAGAAGTTGTTATAAGTGCGGGGATTCCAGTCACATGCAGAGATTCTGCCCCAGGCTTCAGGGTAGACGAGTGCAGTAGGGTCAGCAGCCTATGATTATCACACCAGCTGCCCGACCACCCAGAGGTGGAGCGCAGTGGGTAGGGGCCGTCCTAGAGATGGAGGCCAGCCAGGAGGAGGCCAGCCAGCTGGCGCTCCAGCCCGGTTCTATGCTTTTCCTGCTAGACCAGATGCAGAGGCCTCAGATGCAGTGATTATAGGTATTATTTCTGTTTGCGGCAAGGATGCCTCCGTATTATTTGATCCAGGATCTACATATTCATATATGTCATCTCTATTTGCTTATTTCCTGGGAGTTTCTCGAGAGTCCTTGAGTACTCCTCTTTATGTGTCCACTCCTGAGGGCGATTCTGTTGTTGTGGATCAGATCTATCGATCCTGTGTTATTACATTTTGTGGTTATGAGACTAGAGCAGATCTTCTGCTACTTTATATGACCGACTTCGAGATTATCCTGGGCATGGGCTGGCTATCCCCATATCATGTCGTCCTAAATTGCTATGCTAAGACTCTTACTTTGGCAATGCCGGAATTTCCTAGGTTGGAGTGGAAGGGTTCGTCTGTCAGCGCATCTAATCATGTTATTTCCTTTCTGAAAGCTCGACATATGGTCGAGAAGGGTTGTTTGGTTTATCTAGCCTATGTTTGGGATACTACTGAAGAGACTCCGACTATTGATTCAGTGCATGTAGTTCGGGAGTTCTCCAATGTATTTCCTTCAGATCTTCCAGGCATGCCACCAGATCTTGATATTGATTTTTGTATTGACTTGGCTCCAGATACCCATCCTATATCTATCCCACCGTATCGCATGGCTCCGAATGAATTTAAGGAATTGAAAGAACAACTTGAGGAGTTACTAGCCAAAGGGTTCGTCAGACCGAGTGTATCGCCTTGGGGTGCACCGGTATTATTCATGAAGAAGAAGGATGGGACGATGCAAATGTGTATTGATTATCGCCAATTGAACAAAGTCACTATTAAGAACAAGTACTCGTTGTCGCATATTGATGATATATTTGACCAGTTTCAGGGTGTTCTCCAAGATAGACTTGAGGTCGGGGTACCATCAGTTGAAGATTCGGGATTCGGATGTTCCGAAGACTACTTTTCGGACTAGATACGGTCATTATGAATTTCTGGTGATGCCTTTTGGGTTAACTAATGCCCCGGTGGCGTTTATGGATTTGATGAACAGGGTATTCAGGCCATATATTAATTCGTTTGTCATTGTCTTCATTAATGATATTTTAATTTACTCGCGGAGTAAGGAAGAGCACGAGCAATATATGAGAGTGGTGCTTCAGACACTGCGGGAACAAAAGCTATATGCTAAGTTCTCTAAATGTGAGTTTTGGCTAAATTCTGTAGCATTCTTGGGGCATATTGTATCGGGCGAGGGCATTAAAGTTGATCCTAAAAAGATCGAGGCAGTTCAGAATTGGCATCGTCCCACTTTGGCGTCTGAGATCAGGAGTTTCCTAGGTTTAGCAGGTTATTATTGTCAGTTCGTGGAGGGCTTTTAATGTATTGCAACACCTTTGACCAAATTAACCCAGAAGGGTGCTCCGTTCTGATGGTCTGATGATTGTGAGGTGAGCTTTTAGAAGCTCAAGACATCATTGACTACAACACCAGTATTGGTGTTGCCTTCCGGTTCGGGGATGTATACAGTGTATTGTGATGCTTCATGCGTTGGTTTGGGTTGTGTATTAATGCAGGAGGGGTGAGTTATTGCATATGACTCACGTCAGCTGAAACCCCACAAAAAGAATTACCCGGTACATGATTTGGAGTTAGCTGCAATTGTTCACGCTCTTAAGATTTTGGAGGCATTTTCTTTATGGGGTGTCTTGTGAAGTTTACACTGATCATCACAGTTTGCAGCATTTGTTCAAGCAGAGGGACCTAAATTTGAAGTAGCGCATATGGCTTGAGTTACTAACAAATTATGATATTACTATCTTGTATCATCCGGGCAAAGCAAATGTAGTTGCAGACGCCTTGAGTAGGAAGGCGGAGAGTATGGGCAGTTTGGCTTTCATTTCAGCAGAGGAGAGGTCATTAGCCTTGGATATCCAGTATTTGGCTAACATACTTGTGAGGCTGGATATTTCAGAGCCCAGCCGAATTCTTGCATATGTTGTGGCCCAGTCTTTACTATTTGAGCAGATCAAGGCTCGCCAGTTGGATGATCCACACATATTGGTTCATCAAGAAATAGTACTATGGGGTAGTGCCAAGGAAGTTACTATTGGCGCAGATGGTGTTCTGTGACTCTAGGATCGTCTATGTGTTCCTAATGTGGATGGACAATAATATAAGGACAATAAAAGCAGGTAAACATGTGACAATGAGAATATACAATTAAGGCAAGTAGGAACAAGTATCAGGTAAGAAGACTATTGAGTGAGAAATGAACAAATCAAGCAAGTAACAATTAGGTAACAATTTAACAAGTGAAGCATACATGTCAAGTAGGAACATGCAACAATTAAAGCATATAACAAGAGATAAGATGGAAGAACGAATACATGGAAATAAATAACCCAAATCTTACATGCTAAATCTCATGATGACGCATATACACTCGTCACCTCACATATACGTTGTTTTCTCACATAATTCACATAAACATTAGTTCAACGAGTCATAATTTCCTCAAGTCAAGGTTAGACACAATACTTACCTCTTTCCGCAATCAAATCAACTCTCAACCACGGCCTTTCCTTTAGAATTAGCCTCCAAACCAGTCCAATCTAGCCAAATATAGTTTATATAATTCAAAATAAGCTTTAGAAACTACCCACATGTGAAAAAGATTCGATATTTAATGACATTGAAAAAGTCAAACCCGGGACCACTCGATCAAAACCCGAGTCCAAGAATAGATCTCAACTACACATAACCCTACGAGTCCATATATGTGTTTTGTTTCAAATTCCGAGTCCACTTCGACTTTCAAATCTCAAATTTTTATTTTTCAAAACATAGACAAAAATCCCCAAAATTTCTCTTAGATTCTCATGCATTTGATGTTAAATCTCATGTATAACCATGTAATATAATTGCAAATAGATCAAAACCATTTACCCAATGATTATAGGTGAAAATCCGCGTTCCAAATCGCCTCCTACCGTGTCTAGAATTCTAAAATGAGAGAAATGAGATACAATTTTATCTTCCCAGCCCTTTTGTTCAGGTGCAGATGTCGCAATTGCGAAGAAGGATTTGCAATTGCAGCGCCTAGAAAACTTGAGGAATGTCGCAAATGCGATACTGACTTCGCATTTGCGAATTCTACTCCTCTCGCAAATGCGACCACATGATCACAATTGCTAAACTACTAGGTCCCAGACTTGCTTCGCAATTGCGAGTGAGGCATCACAATTGCGATACCTGCCCCGTACTGTTCACTTCACAATTGCGAGGTAGGTGCTCACAATTCCGATAACTGGAGCACCAACACACCAGCAACCCAAAAATGAGTTCAATCCAATCCAAACCTCACCCGATCCCTTGGGGATCCAAACCAAACATCCACACAAGTATAAACGTATCATACAAACTCACTCACGCGATCAAAATACCCAAATCACGTCTAGAACTACGAACCGGACAATAAAACATATGAAGTTCAAAAGAAAATGCAAGAACCTTTAGAATCACAACCAAGCATTTGAATCCTATCAAATCAACTCCGAATTGCACCAAATTTTGCAGAGAAGTTTCAAATAACAAAACGGACCTATACCAAGTCCCAAAACCAAAAACCTAATAACCATAAAGTAAATCTACGATCAAACCTAGGAAATTTCCAAACATTCAAATTACTAACTTTCAGCAAAACAAGTCAAAATTCTCATTTTCTTCAAAATTTTACATAAAAGCTTTTCGAAAAGCGACATGGACCATGCACGCAAACCAAAAAATATCACATGAAGCTACAGGAGATCTCGAATTATAAAAATAAGGACTAATACTCAAAACGACCTATCAGATTGTCACAATCCCCAATGGCAATAATGGTATTGAATGCAAATATGGAGGGATCAATGAGGCGATTAATAAAATAAAATGGTGATGTTGGGCATGAAGTTAAGTGTGTCATAGGGATTAAACATATTGTTAAGTTGCCTACTGGAGAATGTAATTGCAGATGTTGGCAACTGAAAAGGATATCTTATGCACATGCAGTAGCAACAATGTATCGCAAGAGAATTACACCCACTTGACTATATTTGTAAGTGGTATAGAAAGGAAATCTACCTAAAAGCTTATTCTCATTTTACATGACCAGTATCATATATGAAGTAGTGTCTGAGACAACAAATGCAAAAGTTGAATTACCTCCTATTAGGACAATGCACGAAGATTTGACCAAATAGAAGGAAGAAGTAAGGAGAGACAAAAAGTATTAAAAAGCTTACAAAGAAGGAAAAAGTAATGAGACTCAATCTGTCACCACCCGAAACTCACTATAGGCCGTGATGGCGCCCAACGTCGCCGTTAGGCAAGCCAACGGTGAACGACCTACCTTATTATGCATTTTATTATTTTCAAAATCATGCATTTTATTAGATGAAGAAATCAACGCATTAAAATCATGGAAATTTACACTTTAAATAGAATAGATAATAAAAGTGTGTAAGTAAAATCACCACAACATCTAGAACATCCCAAAACCTGGTGCCCCAAGCGCATGAGCATCTACTAAGGAGTACAATAATAATACAACATCCGTCTTGAATACAAGTTAGACGGAAGAATATAAATTACTCTGATGGAGACTCTGTATGCTGCAGATCATAACATGGAATGCAGTTTAGTGTAAAGTCCCCGCAATAGTCGCGCCTCTGCGCCTAGAGGACCTCCAGAAACATATATATACTTGCACAATAAGTGCAGCAAGTGTAGCATGAGTACGTAAATCAACACGTACCTAGTAAGTATCTAGCCTAACCCCTGAGAAGTAGTGACGAGGGGTCGACATCGATACTTATTAGTGGTCCAATAAGACAGGTACAGTAAGAAGTAAACAAATATGGGGCAGAGCAGATAAACGGTATGAACAAATATAAATGCGAGGTACAATCCTCATCTGAATGGTAAACTCAAGCTCTCACTAAGTAGTTACCTCCTCAAGCAGAGTATATCTAGAATGGACCTCACCAGATAGGTCATCACAACTCAAATCAGGAAAAATAATACACAGATGTGTTGGTTTCTTGTCAGATATTATGTACGACGCTTCCGAGGTGAACGACCCGATCCACAAGAGTGTTTTATAGAAATGCTATGGTGAACGACCTGATCCCGTCATATTATGTGCACTGCCGAGTGTCGAACGACACAAACCATAGATTCATCTATTATACTGCCGAGGCGAACAATCCACTACCATAAGGGTGTGGTACATAATCCTGCAGAGGTGAACGACTCGATCCTATTAGAATGAGAAGCTTTAATGGGTCCTTGACCCCACTCATGAATTAACATGTGAGTTATGAATTTTAAGGAAAACCTTTCGATGAAAACGCATAGCGCTGGAGAAATCCGTTAGAGGAGCAAACGTATTCTGCGGCTAACATGAAGCTAGCCAAATCTCTACAATAGTAAGTCTATCACTCTACGCAAGTCTAGTCTCAAGTCGTAATGCGAAATAAAGGAATTAAACGAGCAAATATAATTCCAACAGTACAATTATAGTATGGCGTGAACCTAAGCCTATCCGGACATAACATGAATTTAGCTACGTACGGACTCTCGTCACCTCGTGCATATGTAGCCCCCGCAAAAGTAGCACATAATAATTACATCACCTAGGGGGTAGCTTCCCCCTCACAAAGTTAGACATGAGACTTACCTCACTCCAAAGTTCCATAACTGGCTCCAACGCCACTCTAACACCTCAAACCGATGCTCGTCACTCCAAAACTAGTCAAACAATGTGCAAACCAATAAAACTATACTCTAATACTCATAATAAATCAATTCATAACAATTCTCAACTCCGCTAGAAAGTCAATAAAGTCAACCCTTGAGCTCACGTGCCCGAATTTCGAAAATTTTCGAAGATAAACTTTACCCATAACACTACGAACTCAAATATATGATTTATTCCCAATTCCATGTCCAATTTCGTGGTTAAAATCTAAAAATACTATATTCTAGGTTTTTCTATTAAAATACCACAATTTCTATAAATATTCATATTTTAATCCACATATAAACCATGTATTTAACTCACAAGGTGTAGAACTCACTTACCTAAAGTTTGATGATGAAAATGGCCCTCCAAAATTGCACCAAAGTCGACTCTGATGGAAGGAATGAGGTAAACATGAGACAATCCACCAAAATATAGCTTCTTCCAAGGTATTAACCTTCGTGATCGGTGAAAATGCTTTGCGATTATGAAGCACAACGTTTCTCAGCTCAAAATTGCCCTTCGCGATCGCGAAGAGAAAGCTCCCCAACTCCTCCAGATAGCCTCTAGTATAATGGTTATACCTTTTATTACAAAATTTCAAATAACAATTGGTTTGGCTTTCTGAAAACTAGACACCAAGGGCTACAACTTTTATTTTTGGATCATCTCCAAATTCCTTATAGATTGTAAGATATAGGCTTCTAACGTCAACCCTATGCAGCAGAAATTTCTTCTTCGCGAATGCCAATCTGCCTCCACGAACGCGATTCACAGACCCCTTTCTCCCATTTTTCTCTTCGTGAACGCGACCCTTTCCTTGCGAACGCGAAGAAGGGCACACCAGACCTCAGAAAACAGTAGTTCAACATGGTGAAATGGCCTATAGACCCTCTGAAACACACCCAAGGCCCCTGGGACCCCGTCCAATCACACCAACAAGTCCCAATACATGACACAAACATGTTCGAGGCCTCAAATCACACCAAACAACATCAAAACTACAAATCGACGATCGGAATCTTTCTTTAAACTTTCAAACTTCGACGAACGCGTCCGATTCATACTTAAACATTCCGGAATGATGCCAAACTTTACGCACAAGTCATAAATCACGATATGAACCAATTCCAAGGCTCGGAATCATAAACGGAAATTGATAACACCAAACCTCAAACCAAACTGAGGAAATTCTAAAACCTTCAAAATGCCAACTTTCCATAATAAGTGTCGAAATGCTCCCAGGCAACCCGATACTCAATCCGAACATACGCCCAAGTCCGAAATCATCATATGAACCTATTGGAACCTTCAAATCCCAATTCCGGGTTCGTTTACTCAAAAGTCAAACCGTAGTCAACTCTTCCAACTTAAAGCTTTTGAATTTAGAATTTTCCATCCGAATCAACTCCGAACTTTTCGAAATTTAATTCCGACCACATGTACAAGTCATAATACCTGAAGTGAAGCTACTCAAGACCTCAAACTGACGAACGGCGTGTTAGAGCATTAAACGACCGGTCAGGTCGTTACACAATCTGTACGTCAACAACTCATAATAGAAGATGTTATCCAAACAAACCTCAAGGCACTTTCGAGGTACTTTCTTATTACTCCTTAACTGTATCTATCTTCTATACATAGTCTATTAAGACAGGCTTTAACAATCTAATATCCTTGTTTGCAAAGGGAATGGTTGTCTCACAAGCATCGAATAATAGGAAAAGATCAAGGGCTCACTCTCAAGCATGAAACAACGGGAAGAATGTTACAACCAGTGGTGGTAGAGGAAGAGGAAATGGTAGGAAGGTGCAAAACTCACAATCTTCACAAGTACAGATATCTCAAGTTTTAGATGTGCAGCAGTTTCGGGCAACTAGTGGCACTGATAGGGGTTCTCTTACTGCATTTAAGGGGCCAAGAGCAGTGGAACATGAAGTAGTTGTTAGTAGTAGTAGATTTACATGTGCTAAGGTAAGGATTAATTTGGTGTTATATTTTATGTTTACGGTTTTAACTTAGTTGATTGATATTGTCACGACCCAAAACCCACTATAGCCCGTGATGGCGCCCAACGTCACCGTTAGTCAAGCCAACGGTGAACTATCACGTAAATTATTCATTTTATTACTTTTAAAATCATAAACTTTTATTAAGTAAGGAAATTTACACCTTTAAAATTCACGGGTACATACATAATTAGTATTGCATAAAATAAAAGGTGATAAAAATATGCAAATCTATAAACATCAACTAGAATATCCCCAAAACCAGGTGTCACAAGTGCATGAGCATTTACTAAGGAGTACAATAATAATACAACATCCGTATGGAATATAAATAAGACAGGATAAAGTAAATAGTACGATAGAGACTCTATGGGCTGCGATATGTAGCCTGGAATGCAGCTCACCATAAAGTCTCCTCAGCAGTTGCGCCTACACGCCCAGATGTCCACCAAATGAACTTGTCAGATCCTGCACATTTAGTGCAGAAGTATAGCATGAGTACGTAAATCAACACATATCCAAAAGTATCTAGCCTAACCACGGAGAAGAAGTGTCGAAGGGCCGTCATCGACACTTACTAAAGGTCCAATAAAGCAATATGCTAAATCGTGAACAGATATGAAGCACAACAGTAATAATGGGATAAAATGGTAACCAACATAATCTTTCAAAATTTCTTTTAACGATATAAATTTCTCAATGTCGTATTCTATCTCAACAGCTCGAAAAATATCGAGTGCCAATATCAAATGAATAAGGAATACCATATGAAATTTCGGGCATAAGTGGAAGGATAATATCGTCAATATTCGGATTGCTAGCGATATAACGCACAATTACGTTGAGGTCATACGGCGCGATCCAAGATAATGTGTACACTGTCGAGGGTCGAGTAGCACGAACCATAGATGCATCTATTATACTACCGTGGCGTTTGATCCGCTCCACAAGAAAGAAAGAAACTTATCGAATCACGAGGCACATGCTTACAACACAGATACATGTGCATAATAGTGAATATACCCTTTTACGTTTATCAAATATCTTGGCAACAATCCAAGGTGATAAAGCTCGGCCTACTATATATATATATATATATATATATATATATATATATATGTTTCTAAATCAATTTCAATTGTAATTTCAATTAATTAAGCTAGAAAATTGAGTCCAATCAATTCAAATATTACATGATAAAGTCCTAAGTCTACCCGGACATAAACATGCTTTAGCCATGTACAAACTCTCATCACCTCGTGTGTACGTAGCACCCACAACCAGTAGCACATAGCAATTACATCACCTAGGGGTAGTTTCTCCTTCACAAGGTTAGACATGAGACTTACCTAATGGAGGATGATGAAAACGCTTCTTCAAGAATCGCCCAAGCTCGGCTCCAATGGAAGATTTAGGATAAAATGCACCATAACCCGTCTTTGCTTACTTATACACTGCCCAGACTTCATCGCGAATACGACACTGACGTCGCATTCACGAAACACAACCTGCTTCAGCTCCAAAATCCTTCTTTGCGATCACGAAGACAGACTCGTGAACGCGATGCCTTACTATGCCTGACCATCGCGAACGCGACACCATCCTCGCGAACGCGCAGACCAAGAATCCAAGGCCCAATTTCCCTTACGCGAACGCGACCGGTCAATCACGAATGCGGAGCATAATTGCCCAGACCTTCACGAATGCGACTGCCTTATCGCAAACGCGTTGAACAAAAAGGCCTTCAGTCCAATACTTTCTTTGCGAACGCGTCTCTTCCTCCGCGTTCGCGAAGAACAAAACCAGCACCAGCAAACCAGCAACAACAATTCATCCAAACTTGGTCTGAAACCACCCTGAAACACACTTGAGGCCCCCGGGACCTCGTCCAATCACACCAACATGTTCCAAAACATGACATGAACTTGCTCGATGCCTCAAATCACACCAAACAACATCAAAACTATGAATCGACGATCGAAACCCACAACTAGTAGCACATAAAAATCTTAATACCTACGGGGTGCTTTCCCCCTCACAAAAATAGACACGAGACTTAACTCGCTGCGAAGTTCAAATAACTGGCTCCAATGCCTCTCTAACTCCTCAATTCAAAGCCAAAGGATCCGAAACTGGTCAAACAACATGCAAACCAATAAAAATATACTCCAAAACTCATAATTAATTAATTTATAACAATTCCCAACTCCACTCAAAAAGTCAACAAAGTCAACCCTCTGGCCCTTGTACCCAGATTCCGAAAATTCTTGAAGATAATCATTACCCATGGCACCACGAACTCAAATATATAATTTATTCCTAATTGCATGTCCAATTCCGTGGTTAAAATCCCAAATCTATATATACTCCAAGTATTTAACTCACAATAAATGGGAATCACTTACCTTGCAATAGATGGTGAAAATCTCCCTCCAAGATCTCCCAAAGTCGGCCAACCCGAGTGAAAAATGGGAGAAATAAGCTAAGTCCCGAATTAAATACATGTTTTGCCTAGGTCCTTCCTCTTTACAATCGCGGAAAGTCCCTCGTGAAGGCTAACCAAACTCGCCTAGAAATCTCACTACGCGAACGCGAGGCAGGTGACGTGATCGCGAAGAAAATGCTGCCAAACCATCGCGAACGTGATCTCGTCTCTGCGAACGCGTAGACCACACATGCCCGCCCCTCATCCATTCCTTCCGCGAACTTACCCACGCGACCACGAAGAGCTAACCTCCAAACAAGGCCACTATGCCAACACTTCGTGTTCACGATCCTTTCCACGCAAACGCAATGAACCATATGCACAAACTCCGCGATTGTGGGCCACCATACGCAATTGCGAAGAACAACTTTGCTAGCTCCTAACCAACATTACGTGATCACGAGCCTATTTATGCGATCGCGATGAACTCCCTTGACACCAGAAACCGACAATCACAAACAAAGGAAAATTGTTCGAAACCAATCCGAAACACATCCTATGTCACGATCCAAAATTCATTATAAATCGTGATGGCGCCTAACGCCGCCGTCAGGCAAGCCAATGTTAGTTTATCAATTTATTTACTCATTTTATTACTTTAGAGATAATAATCTCCATTTCCTAAATAGTATAAAGTGGAACTTACATGGTACAAAGATAATAACTACGTTAACTACAATAACAAACAACCAGTAGGAATCCCCGAAACCCCGTGTCACAAGTGCATGAGCATTTTCTAAGGAGTGCAATAATAATACAACATTTGTCCCAAATGTATTAAGACAGAACAAAATAAACAGTACAATAGAGACTCGGTGGACTGCGATGCGTAGCCTAAAATATAGCTCACATGAAGTCTCCTCAACAGGTGCGCCTATGCGCCAAGGTGATCATCAAATGAACCTGTCAGATCCTGCACATTTAGTACAGAAATGCAGCATGAGTACGTAAATCAACGCGTACCTAGTAAGTATCTATCCTAACCCCGGAGAACTAGTGGCGAGGGGTCGACATCGACACTTACTAAAGGTCCAATTAAAGAAATATAATAAAACATAAGCAGATATGAAGCCTGCGGCAATGATGGGGTAAATCTGCAAATTACATAATTTTCCAATTACTTCTTTTAAAGCATGAATTTATAGATTTTGTATTCTACCTTAAAAGCTTAGAAAATGTCAAGTGTCAATCTCAAACAAATAAGGAATACCATATAAAATGTCGGGTATCAGGTATCTCGTGAATATTCAGACTAATTGTGATACACGATTTCTGTCGAGGTCGTTCGGCCAGATCCAAAATAATATGTACACTGCCAGGGTCGTGTGGAACGAATCATAGATGCATATATATATATATTGCCGAGGCGTTCGGACCACTCCAAAAGAAAAGGAAGGAAATTACAGAATTACGAGACACGTGTTTACAATAGAGCACATGAGCATAAAATGAATATAATTACCATTTCTCAAATAACTCGCCCACAACTCAAAGTGTTAAGGCTCGACCTATTATGCATATATTTATTTCTAAATCAAATTCAGATATAACTTTAATTAATTAAGCCAGTAGAATGAGTTCAATTAATTCAATTATTACATGATACAGTCTTAAGTCTACCCGGACATAAACATGCTTTAGCTACGTACGGACTCTCGTCACCTCGTGCGTACGTAGCACCCACAACTATTTGCACATAACAATAAATATCACCTAAGGGGTAGTTTCCCCGTTACAAGGTTAGACATGAGACTTACCTCGCTCCGAAGTTCCATAACCGGCTCCAACGCCACTTAAACACCTCAACCCGATGCCTGTCTCTTCAAAACTAGTCAAACAACGTGCAAACCAATCAAAAAATACCCCAATACGTATAATCTAACAATTTAAAATGATTCCCAACTCTGCTCAAAAGCCAACAAAGACAACCCTCGGGTCCACGTGCCCGGATTCCGAATTACCCAAAACACCACGAACTAAAATATATAATTTATTCCAAATTTCATGGCCAATTTCGTGGTCAAATTCCAAAAATACTAAATTCTAGGTTTTCTACTAAAACCCCACAATTCTACTTATTTTCATGTTTAAATCCATATATATACCATATATTTAACTTGTAATAGGTGGGAGTCACTTACCATGTGTTGCTTGATGAAAAACTCCCTTTGAAGCACTCCAAAATCGCCCCAACCAAGTAAACATGAAAGAAAATGGGCCAAATCCCGTTTTAATAAAAACCTCACTGCCCAGCGACATTTTCGTATCTGCGGAACATGAGCCGCTTCTGCGTCACAGAGTCCGCTTCTGCGGCTCCCTTCAGGCCTCTCAACCTCCGCATCTGCGCCATCGCAGATGCAGAAATGGTCTCGCACCTGCGCCACTGCCCAGAACCGCTCCTGCGATCCTCTTGGCTGCTTCTGTAGCTCGGTACCTGCGGCCAAAACCCTCGCAAGTGCGGTTACACCAGATGCCAGCTGCTTCAGCATTTCCCCCAAGCGCAAACTCGATCTGTTAACCATCTGGAATCCACCCGAGGCCCCCGGGACCTTGCCCAAATATACCAACATGTCCCAAAATATAATACGAACTTAGTCGAAGACTTAAACCACGTCAAACAATATCAAAATCATGAATCACGCCTCGAATCAAACTTATAAATTTTTCAAAATTTTAAATTCTATATCTTGTGCCGAAACGTATCAAATCAATCCGGAATGACTTCAAATTTCACACACGAGTAATAAGTGACATAACGAAGCTACTCCAAGGCTCGGAACCCCAAACGAACATCGATAACATCAAAATCCACTTCAAACCAAACTTATGAAATTCTTAAACCTTGAAAGTGCCAACCTTCCATAATAAGCGCTGAAATGCTCCCGGGTGACCCGATACTCAACTCGAACATACGCTCAAGTCCGAAATAATTATATGAACCTATTGGAACCTTCAATTACCATTCCGAGGACGTTTATTTAAAAGTCAAATCTTCCAACTTAAAGCTTTCTAAATTAAAATTAACTTTCCAAATTAATCCCGAACTTCCCAAAATTCCATTCCGACCACACGTACAATTCATAACACCTGAAATGGAGCCACTCAAGGCCTCAAACCACCGAACGACGCACTAGAGCTCAAAACGACCGGTTGGGTCGTTACACTCTAGGCTCCTTGGACCTCGTCCAATAACACCAACAAGTCCCAATACATGACACAAACCTGTTCGAGGCCTCAAATCATACCAAACAACATCAAAACTATGAATCGACGATCGAAACCTTTCTTTAAACTCTTAAACTTTGACGAACGCATCCGAATTAAACTTAAACATTCTGGAATAACGCCAAAATTTACGTACAAGTCTCAAATCACGATACAAACCTATTCCAAGGCTCGGAATCCAAAATGGACATCCATAACATCAAAGTCCACTTCAAATCAAATTTAGAAAATTCTAAAACCTTCAAAATGCTAACTTTCCACAACAAGTGCCGAAATGCTTTGGGCCACCCGATACTCAACCCGAACACACGCCCAAGTCCGAAATCATCACACGAACCTATTGGAACCTTCAAATCTCGATTACGAGGTCGTTTATGCAAAAGTCAAACCTTGGTCAACCCTTCCAATTAAAAGCTTCCGAATTGAGGATTTTCCCTATGAATCAACTCTGAAGTTTCCGAAGTTGAATTCCGACCACACGTACGAGTCGTAAAACATGAAGTGAAGCTACTCAAGGCCTCAAATTACCGAACGACATGCTAGAGCTCAAAACGACCGGTCGGATCGTTACATTAATTGTATAGGAGTTACACGAAATTATAAAAGTTGGTGTAATAAAAATTGAAGTTGAAAGATAGAAGGCAAATAACTATCAATATAATGAAGACCCAATAACTTATAAAAAACAAAATTCAAAAGGATTATTAAAATGTCATTGTTTAAATAGTACAAACTCTAACTATTGTTTTATTCCAAAATTACAATTTTATTTAAATACGGAGCAACTTGTGCTACCATATTTACTTCATATTTTTTAATCAAAACTATTTTAATTAAATTAAACACACTGTTAATATTTATTTATATGAAGAAGAATATGTTTATCAATAACTTTTTGTTATTGACACAACAAACATGTGCAATGCACGTACTCTATGACTAGTATAAAGTAAAAGTAAAACAAGAAAATTAGACAAGTAAAGATAGATTTCATTAGAGTAAATACCTTAACCCTTCCCTCGCAAACTATCAACTTTTTGTCAGTTTCCTAAGCAACTTAGACAATCTAAGTAAATTAGATGACAAGACATGTGAAGACTTGTAAATTATAATCCTGAGAAATGGTGCAATTTACTATTCACAACTTCTTCCAAGTGTGATAGTGTGGATAATAATATGGATGGAAGCTTCAATACTTAGGTTTTAGGTCCTAGACACAAGACAATCAGTAGTATGCTTGAAAAAATTAGGACAAAGACAATGAATAGGTTCACCAAAGTAAGGGCATCTACAGATACTTGGAAAGATGGAATATCCTTATCACGACCCGGAACCCCAATCTCGTGATCGTGATAGCGCCTAACATTTCACTTGCTAGGTAAGCCAACGTTAGCTAATTACTTAACCAATTTTAACAATTTAAATCAAAATATTAATAATAAGAAACTGCAATAGTCTGAAATGGATGTGATAAATACAACGTAGCATAGTCTAAACATCTCCCAGAAATCTGGAGTCACTAATACATAAGCATTCTAAAATTCTACAGATAAAGTCTTAACGAACTATAACTGTTTGAAATAAGGAAAACAGTAAAGATATGATAGAAGAGGACTTCAGGGGCCGCCAACAGCTCTATCTCAAGTCTCCAAAAGCACTTGAATCCGAGTAGTCTTTGCTACACGTTGTTGGGACCAACATCATTATCTGCACAAGAAGTGCAAAAGTATAACATGAGTACAACCGACCCCATATACTCTATAAGTGTCGAGCCTAACCTCGATGAAGTAGTGACGAGGTTATGGGAAATCAATCACAAATAACCTGTATGAAACAGTAATAACAGAAACAAGAATAGAAATAAAACAGTAAACTCAATTAAACGGACTTGTAGGTCAACTACCAGAGGGCCCCAGAATAACAAAATCTCAAATATCATATTACAATATCGAGAAAAATATCTAAGCCACAAACAATTAAAACACATCAAATCTGTTGCGGCGCACAACTCGATCCCAACATATCACCGTCTTACAACACATCAAATCCATTGCGGTGCGCAACCCGATCCTACCATATCATCATCTGTTCATATCATATTCCATCCTTATGTCTTCATATCATATCATTTCAAGACCGTTGCGGCATGCAACTCGATCCCACCATATCAATTTATTTCAATATCGTTGTGGCACGTAATTTGATCCTAATAATTTAAAATTATTAACATAAACAACTCAACACTAATATATACAAAATATCAATACGAAAGAAGATGAAATGTACGGAACATTTAATATCCACCAATATAACAGAGAATATCCAACACTTTGAAATCTTAAACCTTATCGATTCATCAATACAAGAATAGCTAAATGGCTCACATAAGCAAAATAATGTAATAGAGTGCATCCAGTAATATAAGGGCAATAAAAGCAGGTAAACATGTGACCATGAGAATATACAATTAAGGCAAGTAGGAACAAGTATCAGGTAAGCAGACTATTGAGTCAGAAATGAACAAATCAAGCAAGTAACAATTAGGTAACAATTTAACAAGTAAAGCATATATGTCAAGTAGGAACATGCAATAATTAAAGCATATAACAAGAGATAAGATGGAAGAACGAAAACATGGAAATAAATAGCCCAATCTTACATGCTAAATCTCATGATGACGCATATACACTTGTCACCTCACATATACGTTGTTTTCCCACATAATTCACATAAACAATAGTTCAAGGAGTCATAATTCCCTGAAGTCAAGGTTAGATACAACACTTACCTCTTTCCGCAATCAAATCAACACTCAACCACGGCCTTTTCTTTAGAACTAGCCTCCAAACCAGTCCAATCTAGCCAAATATAGTTTATATAATTCAAAATAAGCCTTGGAAACTACCCACATGTGAAAAAGATTCGATATTTAATGAAATTGAAAAAAGTCAAATCCGGGCTCGCTTGATCAAAACCCGAGTCCAAGGACAGATCTCAACTACACATAACCCGGCGAGTCCATATATGTGTTTTGTTTCAAATTTCGAGTCCACTTCGACTTTCAAATCTCAAATTTTTATTTTTTAAAACAAAGATAAAAATCCCCAAAATTTCTCTTAGATTCGCATGCATTTGATGTTAAATATCATGTATAGCCATGTAATATAATTGAAAATAGATCAAAACCATTTACCCAATGATTGTAGGTGAAAATCTCTTTTAATCGCCTCCTACCGAGTCTAGAATTCTAAAATGAGAGAAATGAGATGAAGTTTTGTCTTCCCAACCCTTTTGTTCAGGTGCAGATGTCGCAATTGCGAAGAAGGACTTGCAATTGCAGCACCTGGAAAACTTGAGGAATGTCGCGAATGCGACACTGACTTCGCATTTGCGATGTCTACTCCTCTCGCAAATGTGACCACATGATCGCAATTGCAAAACTACTAGGTCCCAGACTTGCTTTGCAATTGCGAGTGAGGCATCGCAATTGCGATACCTTCCCCGTACCGTTCACTTCACAATTGCGAGTTAGGTGTTCACAATTGCGATAACTGGAGCACCAGCACACCAGCAACCCAAAAATGAGTTCAATCCAATCCAAACCCCACCTGATCCCTTGGGGCTCTAAACCAAACATCCACAGAAGTCTAAAAGTATCATAAAAACTTGCTCGCGTGATCAAAATACCCAAATAACATCTAGAACTACGAATCGGACAATAAAATGCATGAAGTTCAAAACAAAACTCAAGAACCTTTAGAATCACAACCAAGCATTTGAATCCTATCAAACCAACTCTGAATTGCACCAAATTTTGCAGACAAGTTTCATATAACGAAACAGACCTATACCAAGTCCCAAAACCAAAAACCTAATAACCATAAAGTAAATCTACGATCAAACCTAGGAAATTTCCAAACATTCAACTTACTAACTTTCAGCAAAACAAGTCAAAATTCTCATTTTCTTCAAAATTTTACATAAAAGCTTTTCGAAAAGCGATATGGACCATGCATGCAAACCAAAAAATATCACATGAAGCTACAGGAGATCTCGGATCATAAACATAAGGACTAATACTCAAAACGACCACTCAGATCGTCACAATCCCCAATGGCAATAATGGTATTGAATGCAAATACGGAGGGATCAATGAGGCGATTAATAAAATAAAATGGTGATGTTGGGCATGAAGTTAAGTGTGTTATAGGGATTAAACATATTGTTAAGTTGCCTACTAGAGAATGTAATTGGGGATGTTGGCAACTGAAAAGGATATCTTACGCACATGCAGTAGCAACAATGTATCACAAGAGAATTACATCCACTTAACTATATTTGTAAGTGGTATAGAAAGGAAATCAACCTAAAAGCTTATTCTCATTTTACATGACCAGTATCATATATGAAGAAGTGCTCTGAGACAACAAATGCAAAAGTTGAATTACCTCCTATTAGGACAATGCAAGAAGATTTGACCAAAATAGAAGGAAGAAGTAAGGAGAGACAAAAAGTATTGAAAAACTTACAAAGAAGGAAAAAGTAATGAGACTCAATCTGTCACCACCCGAAACTCACTATAGGTCGTGATGGCGCCCAATGTCGCCGTTAGGCAAGCCAACGGTGAACTACCAACCGTATTATGCATTTTATTATTTTTGAAATCATGCATTTTATTAGATGAAGAAATCAACGCATTAAAATCATGGAAATTTACACTTTAAATAGAATAGATAATAAAAGTGTGTAGTAAATCACCACAACATCTAGAACATCCCAAAACCTGGTGTCACAAGCACATGAGCATCTACTAAGGAGTACAATAATAATACAACATTCGTCTTGAATACAAGTTAGATAGAAGAATGTAAATAACTCTGATGGAGACTCTGTATGTTGCGGATCGTAACATGGAATGCAGCTCAGCGTAAAGTCCCCGCAATAGTCGTGCCTCTGCACCCAGAGGACCACCAGAAACATATATATACCTGCACAATAAGTGCAGCAAGTCTAGCATGAGTACGTAAATCAACGTGTACCAGTAAGTATCTAGCCTAACATCTGAGAAGTAGTGACGAGGGGTCGATATCGATACTTACTAGTGGTCCGATAAGACAGGTACAGTAAGAAGTAAACAAATATAGGGCAGAGCAGATAAACGGTATGAACAAATATAAATGCGAGGTACAATCCTCCTCTGAACGGTAAACTCAAGCTCTCACTAAGCAGTTACCTCCTAAAGTGAAGTATATCTAGAATGGACCTCACCAGATAGGTCATCACAACTCAAATCAGGAAAACTAATACACATATGTGTTGGTTTCTTGTCAGATATTACGTACGACACTGCCGAGGCGAACGACCCGATCCACAAGAGTTTTTAATAGAAATGCCACGGCGAATGGCCCGATCCCATCATACTGTGTGCACTGCCGAGGGTCGAACGACACAAATCATAGATGCATCTATTATACTATCGAGGTGAACGGCCCGCTACCATAAGGGTATGGTACATAATCCTGTCGAGGTGAACGGATTGATCCTATTAGAATGAGAAGCTCTAACGGGTCCTTGACCCTACTCACGAATTAACATGTGAGTTATGAATTTTAAGAAAAACCTTTCGATGAAAACGCATAGCGCTGGAGAAATCCGTAAGGGAGCACAATTATTCTGCGGCAAACATGAAGCTCATCAAATCTCTACAATAGCAAGTCTATCACTCTACGCAAGTCTAATCTCAAGTTGTAATGCGAAATAAAGGAATTAAACGAGCAAAGATAACTCCAACAGTACAATTATAGTATGGCGTGAACCTCAGCCTACCCGGACATAACATGAATTTAGCAATGTACGGACTCTTGTCACCTCGTGCGTATGTAGCCCCCGCAAAAGTAGCACATAACAATTACATCACCTAGGGGATAGCTTCCCCATCACAAGGTTAGACAGGAGACATACCTCACTCTGAAGTTTCATAATTGGGTCCAACGCCACTCTAACACCTCAAATTGATGCCCGTCGCTCCAAAACTAGTCAAACAATGTACAAACCAATAAAAATATACTCTAATACTCATAATAAATCAATTCATAACAATTATCAACTCCGCTCGAAAGTCAATAAAGTCAACCCTCGATCTCACGTGCCTGGATTCCTTCGAAGATAAACTTTACCCATAACACTACGAACTCAAATATATGATTTATTCCCAATTCCATATCCAATATGGTTAAAATCTTAAAATACTAAATTCTAGGTTTTTCTATTAAAATCCCACAATTTCTATAAATATTCATATTTTAATCCACATATAAACCATGTATTTAACTCACAAGGTGTAGAACTCACTTACCTAAAGTTTGATTATGAAAATGGCACTCCAAAATCGCCCCAAAGTCGGCTCTCGTGGAAGGAATAAGGTATAAATTAGCCAAACCCCCAAAATATAGCTTCTGCCAAGGTATTAACCCTTCGTGATTGCTGAAAATGCTTTGCAATTATGAAGCACAACTTTTCTCAGCTCAAAATTGCCCTTCGCGATCGCGAAAAACCAATCGCGATCACGAAGAGCAAGCTCCCCAACTCCTCCAGACAGCCTCTAGTATAATGGTTATACCTTTTTTTACAAAGTTTCAAATGACAATTGGTTTGACTTTCTGAAAACTAGATACCAAGGGATACAACTTTTATTTTTAGATCATCTCCAAATTCCTTATAGATTGCAAGATATAAGCTTCAAACGTCAACCCTATGCAGCAAAACTTTCTTCTTCGCGAATGCGAATCTGCCTCCGCGAACGCGATTCACAGACCCCTTTATCCCATTTTTCTCTTCGTGAACGCGACCCTTTCCTTGCAAATGCCAAGAAGGGCACACCAGACCTCAGAAAACAGCAGCTCAACGTGGCGAAATGACCCGTAGACCCTCTGAAGCACACCCAAGGCCCCTGGGACCCCGTCCAATCACACCAACAAGTTCCAATACATGACACAAACCTGCTCGAGGCCTCAAATCACACCAAACAACATCAAAACTACAAATCGACGATCTAAATCTTTCTTTAAACTTTCAAACTTCGACGAACGCGTCTGATTCATACTTAAACATTCCGGAATGACGCCAAACTTTACGCACAAGTCATAAATCACGATACGAACCTATTCCAAGGCTCGGAACCCCAAACGGATATCGATAATACCAAAGTCCACCTCAAACCAAACTGAGGAAATTCTAAAACCTTCAAAATGCCAACTTTCCATAATAAGCGTCGAAATACTCCTGCGCGACCCGATACTCAATCTGAACATATGCCCAAGTCCGAAATCATCATACGAACCTATTGGAACCTTCAAATCCCGATTCCGGGGTCGTTTACTCAAAAGTCAAACCTTAGTCAACTCTTCCAACTCAAAGCTTCTGAATTTAGAATTTTCCATCCAAATCAACTCCGAACTTCTTGAAATTCAATTCCGACCACACGTACAAGTCATAATACCTGAAGTGAAGCTACTCAAGGCCTCAAACTGACGAACGCAGGCTAGAGCGCAAAACGACCGGTCGGGTCGTTACACAATCTGTACGTCAACAACTCATAATAGAAGATGTTATCCAAACAAACCTCAAGGCACTTTAGAGGTACTTTCTTATTACCCCTTAACTGTATCTATCTTCTATACATAGTCTATTAAGACATGCTTTAACAATCTAATATCCTTGTTTGCAAAGGGAATGGTTGTCTCACAAGCATCGAATAATAGGAAGAGATCAAGGGTTCACTCTCAAGCATGAAACAATGGGAAGAATGTTACAACCAGTGGTGGTAGAGGAAGAGGAAATGGTAGGAAGGTGCAAAACTCACAATCTTCACAAGTACAGATATCTCAAGCTTTAGATGTGCAGCAGTTTCGGGTAACTAGTGGCACTGATAGGGGTTCTCTTACTGCATTTAAGGGGCCAAGAGCAGTGGAACATGGAGTATTTGTTAGTAGTAGTAGATTTACATGTGCTGACGTAAGGATTAATTTGGTCTTATATTTTATGTTTACAGTTTTAACTTAGTTGATTGATATTGTCACGACCCAAAATCCACTATAGCCCGTGATGGCGCCCAACGTCGCCGTTAGGCAAGCCAATAGTGAACTATCACGTAAATTATTCATTTTATTACTTTCAAAATCATAAACTTTTATTAAGTAAGGAAATTTACACCTTTAAAATTCACGGGTACATACATAATTAGTATTGCATAAAATAAAAGGTGATAAAAATATGCAAATCTGTAAACATCAACTAGAATATCCCCAAAACCCGGTGTCACAAGTGCATGAGCATTTACTAAGGAGTACAACAATAATACAACATCCGTCTGGAATATAAATAAGACAGGATAAAGTAAATAGTATGACAAAGACTCTATGGGCTGCGATACGTAGCCTGGAATGCAGCTCACAATAAAGTCTCCTTAGCAGTTGCGCCTACGCGCCCAGATGTCCACCAAATGAACTTGTCAGATCCTGCACATTTTAGTGCAGAAGTGTAGCATGAGTACGTAAATCAACGCGTATCTAGTTAGTGTCTAGCCTAACCCCGGAGAAGAAGCGTCGAGGGGCCGTCATCGACACTTACTAGAGGTCCAATAAAGCAGTATGCTAAATCGTGAACAGATATGATGCACAACAGTAATAGTGGGATAAAACAGTAACCAACATAATCTTTCAAAATTTCTTTTAACGATATAAATTTCTCAATCTCGTATTCTATCTTAACAGCTTAGAAAATATCAAGTTCCAATATCAAATGAATAAGAAATACCATATGAAATTCCACGCATTAGTGGAGGGATAATCTCATCAATATTCGGATTTCCCCTTCACAAAGTTAGACAGGAGACTTATCTCTCTCTGAAGTTCCATAACTAGCTCCAACGCCTCTCTAACACCTCAAACCAATATCCATCGATCCGAAACTAGTCAAACAAGGTGCAAATCAATAAAAATATACTCCAATATTTATAATGTAAATATTTATAATAATTCTCGACTTCGCTCGAAAAGTCAACAAAATCAACCCTCAGGCCCACGTGCCCGGATTCCGAAAATTCCTGAAAGTAATCATTACTCATAACACCACGAACTCGAATATATCGTTTATTCCTAATTTTATGCCCAATTTCGTGGTAATAATCCAAAAATACCAAATTCTAGGTTTTCTTCAAAATCTCACAATTTCCACCAATTTCCATATTCAAATCCATGTATAATTTATGTATTTAACTCACAATGTGAACAAATCACTTACCTAATGGAGGATGATGAAAACTCTTCTTCAAGAATCGCCCAAGCTCGGCTCCAATGGAAGATTTAGGATAAAATGCACCAAAACCCGTCTTTGCTTACTTATACACTGCCCAGACTTCATCGCGAACACGGCTCTGCCGTCGCATTCGCGAAACACAACCTGTTTCAGCTCCAAAATCCTTCTTCACGATCGCAAAGACAGACTCATGAACGCGATGCCTTACCAGGCCTGGCCATCACGAATGCGGCACCATCCTCGCGAACGCACAAACCAAGACTCCCAGGCCTAATTTCCCTTACGCGAATGCGACCGGTCAATCACGAACGCATAGTACAATTGACCTGATCTTCGCAAATGTAACTGCCTTATCGCGAACGCGTTGAACAAAATGGCCTCCAGTCCAACACTTTCTTCGTGAACGCGTCTCTTCCTCCGCGTTCGCGAAGAACAAAACCAGCACCAGCAAACCAGCAACAACAATCCATCCAAACTTGGTCTGAAACCACTCCGAAACACACCCGAGGCCCCCGGGACCCCGTCCAATCACACTAACAAGTTCCAAAACATGACATGAACCTGCTCGAGGCCTCAAATCACACCAAACAACATCAAAGCTACGAATCGATGATCGAAACCTTTTTTTAAACATTCAAACTTTGACGAACGCGTCTGATTCATACTTAAACATTCCGAAATAACGCCAAACTTTATGTACAAGTTATAAATCACGATTCGAACCTATTTCAAGGATCGAAACCTCAAACGAAAATCAATAACATCAAAGTCCACTTCAAATCGAACTTAAGAAAATCTTAAACTTTCAAAAAGCCAAATTTCCATAATAAGCGATGAAATGCTCCCGGACCACCCGATACTCAACCCAACATACGCCCAAGTCTGAAATCATCATACAAACCTATTGGAACCTTCAAATCCCGATTACGAGGTCGTTTACTCAAAAGTAAAAACTTAGTCAACTCTTCCAACATAAGCTTCCGAATTTAGAATATTTGTTCCGACATAACTCTGAACTTCCCGAAATTCAATTCCGGCCACACGTAGAAGTCATAAAACATGAAGTGAAGCTACTCACGACCTTAAACCGTCAAACGACGCGCTAGAGATCAAAATGATCGGTTGGGTCGTTACATTCTCCCCCACTTAAACATATGTTTTAGTATAACACAATGAGAATTGATAGAAATCTTAAGAGTTACAAGGATATAACTATAATGGTCTATATATAAAGAA
>AWOL01S0001417.1:72976-83826 GCA_000715115.1 Nicotiana otophora
AATTCAACAACTCAAGGTACCTGAAACAACTTGGGTTAGCATCAGTATGGATTTTGTGGAAGATTTACCTAAAATAAAAGGGAAATCAGTCATTTGGGTCGTGGTGGATAGATCCACTAAGTATACACATTTTATAGGGTTGTCTCACCCTTACTCAGCTAGTGACATTGCTAGGTTATTCATGGTTCACATTTATAAACTGCATGGTATGCCAGAAGATATAATTAGTGACAACTATCCTATGTTCACTTGTAAGATGTGAGTTGAATTGTTTTCTATATTGGAAGTGACTCTTAATACATCCACGACATATCATCCTCAAATAGATGGACAAACAAAGGTGCTGAACAAATGTTTAGAAACTTATCTAAGATGCTTCTGCTCAGATTCTCAGGACGATTGATTCCAATACTTGTTTGAGGTATAGTGGTGGTACAATACATTTCATACCTTTATACAGTGTACTCCCTATGAGAAATCGTATGGACAACCACCCTATTTGCATCTACTCTATGCAGCTGGATATTCTGGCATGGAAGAGACAGATGGAAGCTTGCTTATAAGAGAATTTAAACTACAATAGTTAAAATACCATTTGAAGAGGGATCAATAAAGAATGGTGGAGCATGCTAATAAGCACAGATCTGACAGGAAATTTAAGGAAAGAGATTGGGTTTATCTGGGGGTTCAACCTTACAGGTTGTCGGGAGCACACTTTCCAAACTATCTGCTAAGTACTATGGGCCATATCAAATTCCGCAAAAAATAGGATAAGTAGCATACAAGTTGTCACTCCCATCTCAGCTACTGTTGCATCCCAACTTCCATGTTTCCCAACAGAAGAAATGACATGAGTTGCTTGATGTTATCTTCCACCCAGTAGTTGACTTTGGCCAGCCCCTACTTTCCTCAGCCTCAAAATATTTTGGGAAGGCGCATTATCCGGAAGGGAAATATGGAAGTGGCGCAGGTTCTAGTGTATGGGATAAGTTGCCTCCTGATCTAGGTACTTGGGAAGATTACAAAGCACTAAAAATTCATTTCCCTAGCTTCCTTCCTTGAGTACAAAGAAGTTGTTAATGGGGACGGACTAATGCAAGAAGAAAAGAGACTCGTTCTGATAGATGGTACCTGTTGAGCCCCTTTTTTTCTCGAAAGCGGGTTTTGACATTTGACAACTCTTTTAAATGGGTATTAAAAGAGAAGAGTCACCACCTAATGATTTTTAAAGTGCATTAGGGTACCTATTTGCGAATAACTTTGTTTAACTAGTCTGTGTCGCCAAATATTATGTAAGGGCTCAAATTACCTCAAAGAGAAGGTGTTAAGCACTCTTTGAGGTCTATAACTGTGGGTCCTAACCGAAATTTATGCTACGTTGGATTATTGGATTATAGTTGTCCTACGTGATCGTATAAGTGAGGGAAAATAAGGAATTTAAAAGTTCTACTACGATGTAAGCAAGTGTAAAGAAAATCATACAAAAATTAAACTATTAGTACAAGTCTTTAGAGGCTACAAGATACAACTTAATTATTCTAAGTTCAAGAAACACAGTGAGACCAACATATAAAGGAGAGAGGGATCCTAAGTGTTTTAGCCTAAAGGATCACACTGTGCAACATAAATAATACTTCGCAACTCCCTTGAGATAGGGAATTACTCATATTATTCAGCGGTCACAGACTATCATCTCTTGTTACCCGATTACTATGTTAAAGTTGTTTACCTAAAGCGAGCTAGTTCAATTCAAAGTCGTACCCTATACGTGCTCTACTCGACCCATGCCTACGGTCCAGGAGGCATTGGACCTCTATTTGGGTGGTTCAATACTTTACTTAGGCTGCTCAAAATGATAAACTAAGCGACATACAAAACAAGTAGGACTTCATATAAAGGTAGTTAAAGGCTCAAGTTAGCCTCCACACTTAGACAACGAATGCACGCAAGCAGATTCAGTATTATGAATAAGAAGTTTCAGAATTGAGGCAAATTAAAGTCATTAAGACCCTATAGACATGGTTTCTAGGTGACTCTGAATTCCAGCATTATTGCCCTTAGTGGCTTAGGCGAAAGGAGCAGTAAACTATTTGTAAGCTTAGAGCTATTAGCGCCGATTTTATAGATATGCGTCTTAGGAAGGTGACATGGTCCTATAGGCATGATTTCTAACAGTGGCATAGTTAAGCAATGAAACCGTGTTTGAGAGTCCAGCATTAACATTGTTGATGTCATAACCATTTTAAGCGAGTGATAATACCCTATAGGAAGGATTTCTAACGTTTGACAATAGAAACTGATTTTTTCTACTTAGCCCCCTATTGGCATATTTTCTAGGCCAGCAATATGATAACAATAGCAATAGCAAATTAGCCAATTAAAGTCCTATAGGCATGATTTCTAGATGAAGATCAGTAGAACATAAGCTAGTATAATCCTATAGGCATGCTGTCTAGTAACACATAGCAATAGACATAAGAATAAATAAAGTACTTAAGCTCGGGCTTTGATAGTAAACAAGTTGTGTGGGTGCATGATTCCCTTAATAGCGTGATTTCTACTAGTGTACATGGAGATTAAATAGCATATATGGCAGGTTGATAACATGTAAATCATGCGAACCCTATAGGCATGTTTTTTACCCTTTTATGTAAACTCTTAGAATATACCCATTTCCCCAATTTCACTAACACCCCAAATTGTTTGTTATTACAAATTATTACAGGCCCAAAGAATGTAAATATAAATATTACACAAGAAATAATAGTAGGCCTACAGCAGGCCCAAAAGGAGACACCCAGTACTGCATGGGCCTTCAACAAACTCTTTTTTTCGCAAATGGCATGCTCAGATCAAACAGGGACTATACCCATCAACATAGCCCAAACACCATAGAGGAACTCAGACCAAACCAAACAGTCACAAATTGACCATATGACCCAAATATTAGATTGCACAGAAATCACTTAAACAAACCAGTTTTCATATTATACAAATAATGTGAGGAAGAAAGGCTAAATGCCAGAAATAGCTCAAGCTCCAACAGCAAAGAGAGCGACCAAAAAACCCCCAAATCCTAGTGTGTCAGAGTTCACAAGTGTCTCAAATGGACCCCGAGCAGTGCTCACACTAGAGAGGTCAATAGAGAGAGTTTTGTTGGCCTTGGCTTTCAGCCGGCCAAGAGTGATAGATTCAGAATAGTGTAGGTAACAAATGAGAGTGAGAGAACAATGATCAAATGATAGAACTTGAAGAGGTGCACTATTATTTTAGAAGCATACATGGCAGGGGTAACTAAACAAAGAATATTCAAGCAAAGAGAATCAACATAACTCAAAGGACAGGTTGATATCACAAGTTCAAATGCTTAGAAGATTGGACAGAAAACATTTTTTGTAGAAAGCAGGGGTATCAGGTTTTCTGAGATTACTAACATACAAAGGCACACAATGCCAAGCACTAACTTAAAGGAGTTAAAACCTAGGGGGTTCAAATTATGTTAGGCATCCATCACAATATCAGAAAGACAGTCATGCCAACTTACATTATGACAAAAATAGTATCAAATATTGTAAGGAAACACAAATTAAGATAGCTACTATAAAGGTCCCAACTATTCGCTAAAGATACACAATTAAGCAGACCAAAGGCATAGTGAGTGACAAAATAGCATGGGAGCAAGTCACAGCTAGAGTGAAGGTCTCAACATAGATTAGAGTATATTCTATTACAAGAATTCAGAATAAAGTAGGGAAGCCACTCATGCCAGGCAGTAAAGGTAAATACTCAGATACTAACATACGAGCTTAAGAGAGTCCAAATTGTTCCAGTTAAGCATGTACAAATAACATATCTTAGAACTGGAAATTTCAAGTAAAATCAAATGCTAAAGAAGTTCAGATTATAAACAAGTTCAATTCTGACACGATTGCACATAGAGACATCCTAGAAACACATTAGACCATGGAATTTCATAGATGTGAGTACACAAGACATGAACACATAAGAACAAAATTGTAAAAAAATAAAGCCAAGAGACTTACGAGTTACCAGTTGAATAAATAGACAAAAAGAAAGAACAAACTCCACAGTACTCTGAATACCAACAAAGAACAAGACCCCAGAATCTCTGGTTGCGTCAGATTTCCCAAGGGCTTCAGATGAACCACGGGCAGTGCTCGCACCAAGAAAAGTTGAAAATCGAATTCCAGTGATCTTGGCTTTCAACCGTCCAATAACCAAAGTATAGAACAAGAGAATGAGAGAATGATAGAACAATAACTTCAATTTTTTAGTGAATCTTCTGATTTCCCTCCCCTTCAAAGGGGAATGGGGAGGGATTTATATAGTGGTTAAATCAGACGAGTAAATAGGGAAAGAAGTCAATCAAAGATAAACAAAGAAAGGAAAAATATACATGCAATCATAAACTGACTAGTTGTCACGCCCCAAACTCGGAAAGCGCGACCGGCGCTCAACCGAGTGAACCCGGTCGAGCAAGTCTATTAGATTTCATTCTACCCAAACTCATCCATGAATAAAGAGGAGATGCACTCCATTAGTCAAACACTAAAAATATTTTATTAACAACTCCCATTTCATTCCATTAGCAACTTCATTCATAATTTCCAAAGTATTACAAGTTTATAGGTATAATGAAAAATATGTTTGCCAAATAGCAACATTTCTAGTTCAATTCCCAACATCATACACCACCCACAACCTGTCTACGGAGCCTCTAAGTACACTAGAAGAGTAATATGGAAATGCCGGTAACAAGACCCCGGCTATACCTCAAAATACAGTACATGAGAAACAGAAGATACATGACCCCGAAATGAAGTGGGGCTCACCAAATCAGCTGAAAAGAGTGTATTGCTATCACTGATCAATGTCACCTGCTGTAGAACCACCTGCATCCATTAAAGATGTAGCGCCCCCGGCAAAAGGGGCGTTAGTACTGTCGAATGGCACTAGAAAGTATAGCTAAAAATTCTCTTTCAAAATAAAATGCCCATATGATTTATACGTGGAACACATAATATAATGTAATTGAAACAACATGTACAAACAAGGATAACGAAAGTGGCACCTATTGCCTGCATTAATACTGTGTCTCATTAGACTGTCCTTAGTGTTCACATATCATATTATACACTTATGCGTTTCATAAACCGTCCATAGTGTTTATTCATACCGTACACCTATACTTCTCATACACAATGCACCTATGTGTTTCATAGACCGTCCACAAGATTTCATAACACAATATACCTATGCGTTTCATAGACCGTCCACAGGATTTCATATCACAATATACCTATGCGTTTCATAGACCGTCCACAAGGTTTCATAAAACAATATTCCTATGCGTTTCATAGACTGTCCATAAGGTTTCATAACACAATATTCCTATGTGTTTCATAGACCGTCCATAGGGTTTCATAACACAATATTCCTATCCGTTTCATAGACCGTCCATAGGGTTTCATATGTCCATAGGGTTTCATAACACAATATTGCTATGCATTTCATAGACCGTCCATAGGGTTTCATAACACAATATTCCTATGCGTTTCATAGACCGTCCATAGGGTTTCATAACATAATATTCCTATGCGTTTCATAGACCGTCCATAGAGTTTCATTCATTATTCTCGTTTTGGCAAATGACCACAATTTATGTTCATACTATCGCTTACTTGTACTATCCATGGATGATCATAGGACCTTAATGACATTATTACGTAAAGGAGCTAAAACTCATCTCATAATGTTCACACATTCTTTCATTTCATTGGCACTATTGGCCACATATGTAATCCTCATTTTGGGAACGATGGCCACATTTAGTGTTCCATATTCACCCTTTTCACTTTTAAACATCATCATCAACAACAACAACAACAAGGCATTATAAATCAATGTTTTTAGTACACATGTGAGCAATTAAGAGTATTAGGCACATAAAGGTTTTTCACAAAATTTGGCATAATATCCTTCATTTGAACTTGACTTGAAGTCACAATATTATTAACGCACAGTCCATCCTTTGAACGTAATCTCAAATGACAACATAACATGATAAAGGCATTTTGGGATACCCATTGAACATATATCTTTCCACACAAGCTTATTCGGAATAGCCACTTTCATAATGAACAATTCGGGACTTACATAGATTACATGGATACCATGGGATTCAATACTAGGAGAAAGGTTTAGCCAACATACCTTTCTTGAGATTTTCTTACATTAAAGGTTTAGCCAACATACCTTTCTTGATCTTTCCTTACATTACTACGATGTTCCAGGAATTCTAGCAACTTCAATCTATTTAGAAACATAACAAAAGTAAACCATAATTCACTTAAGTATTTCATCAAACACTAGGTGTGAAAATTGGTTATAAGGTTCTTCCACAAGATTTCCTTCACTTGACAACCCAATCTTTACCCATTTGAGCTCAACAATCTTCCCACAAACCTTATTGGTACATGCATGTATAAATAATACTCTTACACCCAAGAATCATACCTTTAATCAACCATCTTCTACCCAAATTCGAAATTGAAAACTAGGGTATGGAACCTTACCTCTTAGATGAAGAACTTGAGGGATTTCTTATTAGATTTCAAGGCTTGGACAAGATCTTGATGAACAAAGCACTTGAGCTTCTTTCTCTCTCTAGAGCACTCTTACTTCTCTCTAACAATATCAGATTTTTGCTCCAAAATGAGCTTCAAGGGTTATTTATCAATGTTAGGTCGGGTTATAACAATAGAAGAATGGATACTCCGAAATTCCGGATCAGGCTAAAGACCTGGAGAGGCACGCTCTGTAGCCAGCTATAGACCTGGCGAGGCACGCTTTGTAGCCGGCTATAGACCTGGCGAGGCACGCTCTGTAACCAGTTATAGACGTGGCAAGGCACGCTCTGTAGCACGATCTTGCGCGCTATAGACCTGGCTTCGCAAGGGATATAGCACAGTCTAGCGCGCTACAAGCTGGGCGACGCGAGATTGAAAAATTTCAACTCCCCAACACACTGTTCAACCCCAAAACTCCAAAATACAATACATTAACCTACCTTGGCACCCCGAAACCTTAATTACTTAGAGAAATTTTCCAGGGCCTTACATTCTACCCCACTTAGGATCATTCATCCTCGAATGAGGAGTAGAGTTCGTCCCCAAATGCTTATCATAACTTATCTCTTTTCTCACATACCTCAATCTCCCAAATTTTACTAACTGCAAAATGTTCTTCAAAAATTTCAGCAGAGTCTCCCCTGTATTTGGGCCTAACCACCTGCCAGAGTAACACCAAAACCACCCTAACAACACTTTTATAACTCGACAAAGCATCACAATATATATATATATATATCAACAACACTAGTCTAAACATTGAGGGCATTACATTAACAAAAACGGTATCTTGAGATGAACCTTACACATTCACGGAAACAATCTCAACACCCAAACTTATCTAACAAGGATGACAATTAGATACCCCTCATAATCCAATTATCCATTAACTTCACCTTCAGTAGTTTTCACCGAAATGATAGAAAAAGGATTTACAAATACCTTAATATAGACATAGACACATGATACATTGGGTACACGGAGGACAATAATAGGGAAAACATCATACTCATAGTTTGGCCTATTTCCTTCAAGATTTCATAAGTCTTAATGTGATTACACATACTTTACCTTCCTTAACAATTCACCCAACATATTCATAGCGAAAATCTTAAGAATAAGCTATTCACTTTCTTCAACTCCAAATCACTATGCCGAATACCCAAACTAAACCTTTGGCGACCTCCAACAATTACTCTAAGATGTGCTAGCTTGAATATGACCATTAAACTTCCTATACATTATATTTGATCACTGGATGATGATGCTTCTTTGATATATTTGAACCTTCAACCCCCATAGGTTATTATAAATAGGAATAAGGAGGTTCAAGATTGGGCTGGAATTATTCAAGAATCCATCAACGTGTCGAGAAGGGTATTTTAAGAGGTTATATTCTAAGAGACATGAGGGTGACCAACAATAGTGCTGCCACTATTAATCATTGTGACGAAATCATTGATTCAACAAATGAAGCATAGAGTTTCCTAGTAGGCATTGATAATGTAGGGAAAATCAGTTCAACTTGAAATGAGAATACTTTGGCACCAGAATGTGATATGGGTTTCAAAATGCATGTAGTTGCATTACGCTCTCAACATTAACTAACACAAAGAATAGATACGCCACAAGCCCATGAGGTTGAAAAAGAAATTGAACCCATGCGAGATTATTATCATTATGACAGCTCATCCCTTGCCAATAGTTGATCCTACATGAGAGGACTAGAGATACGACAAACTTGTCTTTCAAATCAATATGCTCATGATATGTGCCAAAATATGAAAACATCAAATTTCAACCTTTCACGAGTGAAACCACATAGCTAGGACATCGTAATATTGTGGTGAAATCACATATTGGTTATAGAGAATGAACACTTTGCTATGAGCTAGACATGTTTCTACCATAACAACTCTCGAGCTGCCATATCAGGCCACTTCACGGGCAACTACAATACTAGGAACAAAGTGAGTTACTCATGGAGGCATGCTCTAGGTGGACATGAAAGTCATACTGAGATGGGTAAACAACAAGATTTCTCTGTGACGAATTTGTGATAAATCTCAAATTGGTCGGAAACTTTATGCGGATAAGTGGCCCCTTTCAATTGGCATGTACGCATATGATAGGTGCTGAGATATGCCCTCATGTTACTAGACAGTGAAAAGGATTCATGATAATATTCACAAAGAAGTGAAGTGATTGTTCAAACCATAGGAACCATATTCACCGGAAAGAGAAAGAGTGGATCAAGAAGGATCTCAACACTAGGCTGCTTTACATTGGATTTGATACCACATAGGTAAACTTCATGACTGTGCATGCATAAGCACAAGTGAGCAGATGTTATCCATTTAAATCAAAATGTTCTGTAAGAAATTCATCAGGTATATTCCCTTGTTGAGAATTTAGGGAAGCAACTGGTAAGTATTAATCATAGAGTTATAACTCAATTCAAGGACATAATTATAGAGCTAAATTCCTCAAGAGGTCGTAAATAAGAGAATTGTGATCGAGAAGCTTCACGAATACCGCGTCTCGTTCAAAGAGTAGGTGCATGCGATGTTTTGTGCTTCAACGTTTTGGTTAAGACCATATTTGTGTAGGCTCTTTAATATGGATGTACATATACAACAAGAAAAATAATGTGGTGCTCATAATGATGTACTAAGGAGTGACTCACTTGATAACTTTAGATTGACAGGACAGTACCTTAATTGATACTCCTCTACTCCACATCCAAAACATACATTAGTACCATAGTGACATACCCCCAAATGACATCTTATACACTTCACACAAAGAAGATGGGGTCCATTAAACTGACTCGCCCCACTTACCTGATATTTACCCTTTTCTGCATACATCTTAAGCATTTCCCTTAGTTTTCCTCCAAGCCATCATGGTAGGAGTAACAATCTATGCAACAGCTCATTGTATGGACTTTTGGAATAGCCCAAATCTACCATCCCTAACACGCTTCTGAGCATACTCACAACATGACGCAAATTATTTTCGCATGTATATCGGGTAGAACGGAATAGGTGTATCCAACCTAAGGGCATTTATTCTTCTTGTGCCCCCTCTTTCCATAACCATAACATATTTCAAGAATCATCCAACATAAATCGAGTGGCTAAACCCGAGTGGCTCTTCTTTCATATCAAACATTTCGGCTTATTAATGCCAATAATCCTCTTTCATTTCTTAGGTGATCTCACCACATAAACTGGTGGCGGGGTAACATTAATAAAAACAGCGACACTTTCCCTAGCAACTGATTCTTTCATTCACTCCTCGCTGCCTCGAACTTGCGGGTTACTCATATGGAAAATGAGACATGACGAGGAAATTTGTTTCCTATCTTGAGCTTTATTGAACGATCTGTAGTATCAAAGAAGTGTGAAATTCCTAAATGTCCAAGTAGCCTCCTTATTATAGATGTGGTCGACAACACACCGATAAGAAGGACTCTACTAGACACGGCTCCGAGACATCCTAGGATACTTTAAAACCTTAGGCTCTGATACCAAGTTTGTCATGCCCCAAACTCGGGAAGCGCGACCGGCGCTCAACCGAGTGAACCCGGCCGAGCAAGCCTATTAGATTTCATTGTACCCAAACTCATCCATGAATAAAGAGGAGATGCACTCCATTAATCAAACACTAAAAAGATTTTATTAACAACTCCCATTTTATTCCATTAGCAACTTCATTCATAATTTCCAAAGTATTACAAGTTTATAGGTATAATGAAAAACATGTTTGCCTTATATCAACATTTCTAGTTCAATTCCCAACATCATACACCACCCACAACCTGTCTACGGAGCCTCTAGGTATAATAGAAGAGTAATATGGAAATACCGGCAACAAGGCCCCGGCTATACCTCAAAACACAGTACATGAGAAACAGAAGATACATGCCTCGAAATGCAGTGGGGCTCACCAGATTAGCTGAAAAGAGTGTACTACTATCACTGATCAATGCCACCTGTTGTAGAACCACCTGCATCCATTAAAGATGTAGCGCCCCCGACAAAAGGGATGTTAGTACTGTCGAATAGCACTAATATGTATAGCTAAAAATCCTCTTTCAAAATAGAATGCCCATATGATCTATACGTGGAACACATAATATAATGTAATTGAAACAACGTGTACAAACAAGGACAACGAAAGTGGCACCTATTGTCT
>AWOL01S0001417.1:83859-95093 GCA_000715115.1 Nicotiana otophora
TTTCATAGACCGACCATAGGGTTTCATAACACAATATACCTATGAGTTTCATAGACCGTCCATAGCATTACATATCACAATATACCTATGCGTTTCATAGACCGTCCACATGATTTCATAACACAATATACCTATGCATTTCATAGACCGTCCACAGAATTGCATAACATAATATACCTATGCGTTTCATAGATCGTTCACAGGGTTTCATAACACAATATTCCTATGCGTTTCATAGACCGTCCATAGGGTTTCATAACACAATATTCCTATGTGTTTCATAGACCGTCCATATTCATACACAATATTCCTATTTGTTTCATAGACTGTCCATAGGGTTTCATAACACAATATTCCTATGCGTTTCATAGACCGTCCATAGGGTTTCATAACATAATATTCCTATGCGTTTCATAGACCGTCCATAGGGTTTCATTCATTATTTTCGTTTTGGCAAATGACCACAATTTATGTTCATAAAATCGCTTACTTGTACTATCCATGGATGATCATAGGACCTTAATGACATTATTATGTAAAGGAGCTAAAACTCATCTTATAATGTTCACACATTCTTTCATTTCATTGGCACTATTGGCCACATATGTAATCCTCATTTTGGGCATGATGGCCACATTTAGTGTTCCATATCCACCCTTTTCACTTTTAAACATCAACAACAACAACAACAACAAGGCATTATAAATCAATGTTTTTAGTACACATGTGAGCAATTAAGAGTATTAGGCACATAGAGGTTTTTCACAAAATTTGGCATAATATCCTTCATTTGAACTTGACTTGAAGTCGCAATATTATTAACGCACAGCCCATACTTTGAACGTAATCTCAAATGACAACATAACATGATAAAGGCATTTTGGGATACTCATAGAACATATATCTTTCCACACAAGCTTATTCGGAATAGCCACTTTCATAATGAACAATTCGGCACTTACATAGATTACATGGATACCATGGGATTTAATTCTAGGAGAAAGGTTTAGCCAACATACCTTTCTTGAGCTTTCCTTACATTACTACGATGTTCCAGAAATTCTAGCAACTTCAATCTATTTAGAAACATAACAAAAGTAAACCATAATTCACTTAAGTATTTCATCAAACACTAGGTGTGAAAATTGGTTATAAGGCTCTTCCACAAGATTTCCTTCACTTGACAACCCAATCTTTACCCATTTGAGCTCAACAATCTTCCCACAAACCTTATTGGTACATGCATGTATAAATAATACTCTTACATCCAAGAATCATACCCTTAATCAACCATCTTCTACCCAAATTCGAAATTGAAAGCTAGGGTATGGAACCTTACCTCTTAGATGAAGAACGTGAGGGATTTCTTATTGGATTTCAAGGCTTGGACAAGATCTTGATGAACAAAGCACTTGAGCTTCTTTCTCTCTCTAGAACACTCTTACTTCTCTCTAACAATATCAGATTTTTGCTCCAAAATGAGCTTCAAGGGTTATTTATCAATGTTAGGTCGGGTTATAACAATAGAAGAATGGATACTCCGAAATTCCGGATCAGGCTAAAGACCTGGAGAGGCACGCTCTGTAGCCAGCTATAGACCTGGCGAGGCACGCTCTGTAGCCGGCTATAGACCTGGCGAGGCACGCTCTGTAACCAGTTATAGACGTGGCGAGGCATGCTCTGTAGCACGATCTAGCGTGCTATAGACCTGGCTTCGCGAGGGATATAGCACGGTCTAGCGCGCTACAAGCTGGGCGACGCGAGATTGAAAAATTTCAACTCCCCAACACACTGTTCAACCCCAAAACTCCAAAATATAATACATTAACCTACCTTGGCACCCAGAAAGCTTAATTACTTAGAGAAATTTTCCAGGGCCTTACACTAGTAAAGGAAAGCAATTAAAAATCACACCCTAATTAGGGTTCAACGTATTGAAAATCCGTCTAATGGTATGAGAAATCAGCTATTCTTTCGTGTATATGGATGAGATATTGTCCAGATCTTAGCGATTGAAGTTGAACGGGCCCGAATCTGAGAGTTGGTACTTGCCAAGTTTAGGCAAGTACTAAGTGCCACCATAGTCTTGCAAGTAATACTGAGGTAACACGTAAAAGGTAAGAAATTCGCAGAAGGAATCCATGATTGAGACGAATTCAGAGAAGATTGAGGGGGCGGCTAGGGTTTCTGAAGGAGGGAGGAGTGTTTAGAGGCGACTAATGAAGGGAAATGGGGATTAGGGTTTGGGTGAAGGGATATAAGGAGAGTGGGGGTTTTAATTCGGATCGTCGATCATTTGAGATCAACGGCCAAGATTAAGAGGAAGGTGGGCGGGTCATTATAAACGGGTTGTGCCCAGATTTTAAAGGGTCGTTTAGGTTGCTGAGGTTAAGGCCAGGGGTTCAATTGGACCTTAATTGGTCCGAAATTAATCCCAATTTTGGGCCAGATTTTAAAATAGGAAATTAAGAGGAAAATAATTTAATAAAAAATAGTTAAATAAATTATAAAAATATTATTTATGCAAATTAATACTTTAAAACAATAGTAGAATATTATAAAAATATAAGATATTATTTTGACCTTGAATAAAATGACAAATGCAATAAATATTGTAAAATATAGGGTATATTTGCAAGATTGTGCAAATAGCTTACAAAATACTAATGTAATTATACAAGAATGAAGTGAAAAAACAATATTTGAAACGTGTATTATAGATGCAAAAATAATAATTTTAGGTAATTAAGTCATCACAAAAAATAATTTGAAGGAGTAATTAATAAGTATTTAAGTAATTTAAATGCAAAAACAAATCAATTTCAAAGCTCTAAAAACTATGGAAAATCATAGAAAATGCCTGTATAGATTTTGTAAACTAAATAATGATGCAAAATGATGTTGAAAGGTATATATACTATTTGAAAAAATATTGGGACAAAATTGGGTATCAACACCTATTCCACAGAATACCATTCTCAGGCGACACTAAGATAATGCCAGCTTACTCTAAGCATCTGAATGTTTCCCTGCCCATCCGAGCTCGTGACATTATTATCAATACCGAGCCGCAACTTTGATCCTCAACTTCCAATCCCATGCCGCTCACTGCACCTATCATGCCGCTACGTAAGAGTACAAGAATGCATCATAACCCCTGAACTACTAGTAGAATAAACACTTCATTGGATAGAAACCTTTCACTTAACTCATTTCAGAAGAACCATTGCAACACGCAACTGAATTCCCACGATCGCAGAAAATACAAACCTCAAGTCGTGGTCTAAACTAACATAACTCTTTCGGGATCCATTTACACAACAAGGCCATAAGAATCGAATACCTCCCAAATCAAGAAAATTATGGCGGTTGTCAAGCCCGTACGTACACACAAACCACTTGTATAACTTAACACGCCGAAGGAACTGATCATCGCTACAATCATGCTGATTCAAACCATTACTAACTAACCCCACTTCTTCTAATTTACTCTTAACTTGTCTTAGAAATAATAATAGCTCCATTTAAAACATATCAAAACACAACAACACTCATCCTGAGTGACCCAATTCACGAGACCATATCTTCTCAATACCCATGAACCATCTCATATCCTCCTTATGCGCACAATAGCATCTCCAACTGGTACACCCATTCTGAAAGACCTTCCGCAATTCCGAAGCTATTTATCGTATTTCTCTAATACCACCCCGCATACTCGATGATAACATAGAAAATTCCCCCATGTAATCTTCACATTCTGGTGCACAAATCCCAGTCTTCAGCCACAGAACAAACCCAAAAATCCTTAAACACCGCACTTACATCCTTGAAACCGTTAGAACCACTATTGAGAGTCACCCACTCTAACCTGGTCCCGAATATAATCAAACTTTAATGCTCTGTTAGCATATTAACACTCCCAAAGAAGTAATCGGATGGATTTTTTTCCTTGTACATCACATCCACAATAAGCATAAACTCTGACTCTTCCCAAAACCTGTACATGAATCGATAAGGCGAAATATAGCATACATTCATCAAGTTCTTTGCTCGAATTACCCCTGATGTTTTCTTTCTTAGTCATAAATAATCCACCAATGCACCGACAACCAGAAACCACACAAGCAAATAGCTATGTGATCTAATCGTAGACGGTGGGCTCCCTCACTTAGCTTTAAGCTACAAGCATATAAATCTTGAACCTACAAAGATTCCTCCTTCTCAATCACCTTGATCTCGCACCGTTAACCCTCTAAATTTCTCGTAATCTTCTGTTAAACTTTTCATGAGCATTCCGAATTATTAGGCATAATCGAATATTCGACCTCCTACTGGGTAGTAAGTAGAATACTTCGTAGAAACTTCATCAAGATCACACAACCTATAACCTGCTCACAGGAGATAGCCCACTTGTGGAATCCCATACAGACATCTTCTAATGATGTTGCACTAGGTACAACTACCACAAAATCAGTAAACCCTCCTGAGCCCATGCTCGTCCACCAACTGTAAAAGTTTGTTCATTCCCCATGTCAATCAACTGAAAGTCTGACAATACGTTCCAAACTCGAAGTCACGTTGCATCCAAAAACGATAATCAAGTTTTCACACCCCTCTTCATTTCAAGAAAACTCCTCTCTGCCATATTCAATCTTCCTCAGTACAGTAGCCACCATCCCAAATAAAATCCGTAGACCTAGTACTTTCCACCATGAGTCCCAAATCGCTCTAAACTTTCTCAAGGCACGTGGCTATCCTACCACAAAATCCATACGCTACTCTACCACTCCTACTTCGGTTAAACCATCTCCTTAAGCAACTTCTCGACCTTTGATGTTCATACTTGACCTGCTAGCAATTCAATCACTGCGAGACACATCCCCCCATGTCCTTCTTCCTCATTTGCTGCCAAAATACTACCTCAAATCATAACCCGTCTTTGTAGCACCTGAACGGATAAATTGCCACCAACTCTAAGCCTCCTCAAAGATCATCTTTCACGAGCCATCAACACTAGAAACACTGATTCGACCCTGAAACCGCCTTACACTGGCATCTCTAATAATCGTTGCTCAGGCACCATCCTGCAACACCCTGCCCCAAAGGAAATTCAAAGGAGACCATAACACTGCGGATCCTCAATGCGTTCCAACAAGGACGACTACACCACGTCACAAATGAGAATTTCCACCAAGTTCAAAAATACCCTATCTCGCTACTCCGTCAACCGAGGCCTACATCCATAGTCCAATTGCCTCTCCTCTGCTGGAATTAAATGTTTGAACCTCTAAACCATGAATAGAGTAGTCCTCCTTTCGAGTCATGCATTGACGTGGCAAATAAATAAGCACATTACCATTTACACCAGCACCGCTCGATAACCACTCATGAACATAATAATGCACCGTGCATAGCTGCGAAACCATAGGCAACACTAACCATTGCGCTGAAATGACAAAACATCCTTCCACGAGGCAACGACAATAACCCAATCGAATACGCAGGGAGAAACACCCTACACCACATTTGCAGTACAATTACAACTCCTTGATGCCCAATTGATAACCAGCGCTCCACGTCGCATAAGATCGAGTAGGAGGGAAATGAAGGCATAGGCTTCAATGGAATCAAATTGCACGACGAGGAATCAAGAAGGGAACTGCTCCTAAATGCCCTGTAGCCTCTCGAAGATAAGTACAGACGTCTCCGTACCGATCCGCAAGACTCTACTTGACTTGCTCATTACTCGTGATATCCAAATGAACCTAGAGCTTTGATACCAAGCTGTCACGACCCAAAACCCACTATAGGTTGTGATGGCGCCTAATGTCATCGTTAGGCAAGCCAACGGTGAACTGTCACATGAATTGTTCATTTTATTACTTTCCAAATCATAAACTTTTATTAAGAAAGGAAATTTACACCTTTAAAATTCACGGGTACATACATAATTAGTATTGCATAAAATAAAATGTGATAAAAATATGCAAATCCGTAAGCATCAACTAGAATATCCCCAAACTTGGTGTCACAAGTGCATGAGTATTTACTAAGGAGTACAACAATGACACAACATCTGTATGGAATGTAAATAAGACAGGATAAAGTAAATAGTACGACACAGACTCAGTGGGCTACGATACGTAGCCTGGAATGCAGCTCATCATAAAGTCTCCTCAGTAGTTGTGCCTACGTGTCCAGATGTTCGCCAATGTCACGACCCCAAATTCCCTCAGTAGGATGTCGTGATGGAACCTAGTCTTTAAGCCTAGGTAAGCCTATCAATGCGGAATAATAATAAATATTTGAATTAAATAAACTACAATTCAAACAATTTCAACTCCCAAAACCCGGTAGAAATAAGTCACAAGCTTCTAAGAATTTTATCCTAAATATCTCTAAATATATCAAGGTCTAAAGAAAGTAAGAAAGCAGCATAATAATGATAGAAGGGGACTCCGGAGTCTGCGGACGTTAGCAGATATACCTCGAAGTCTTCGTGCACAGGTAACTCATTGATGTCGTAGCTGGTATGGAGTACTTGTATCTGCACAAAAAGATGTGCAGAAGCGTAGTATGAGTACACCACAGCGGTACCCAGTAAGTGCCAAGCCTAACCTCGGTAGAGTAGTGACGAGGTCAGGTCAGGCCCTACTGGAAAATAATAATGGCATGGTAAAATATTTAACAATATAATAAAATAAAATGTCAATGGAAATGATTCAAGTAGCATGTCACCATTTAATTACACAAAATAATGACAAATAATATCTCGTGGAATCAAAATAGAATTCCTTTCAACTTTAAGAAAGTCACAACAATAATCAAAGGCAACTGTGGCCATAAATCAATATCAACAAGGGCACTCACGAGGTACCGCCTAGTAGTCCAAATCATAAATAAATTCACAATATCTCATTTCATTATCTCACCGCGGGAGCCTTCACAATTTATTTTAAAGAAAATATTTTTTTCCGAAATAGCATCCCGCATTTTAGCCATTCTTATCACACCGCATGACTTCTAGTAGTTTCTCCTATTAGCCACGCTTATCAAACCACCTTATCTCACCGCATACGTTTCAATACCCAGACCTTATACCATCGCATGCGTATCAATATCACAATATATCACAATTTGCACCTCAAGTGCTCAAATAATTTAACTTGCCAAAATAATTCAACAACAATATTTTTCCACAATAAAGAGCTCACGGCTCATGCCAAAATAAATTATCAATAATATTTTTACATAATAAAGAGCTCACGGCTCCATCACAATGAGTACGAAAATCTTACAAAATATTCGGGAATAAATAACTAAGGAAGATAATATTTCAAAATTTTAATACATTGCTTAAATACCAAATTTAAAATGTCAAATAATTTATATTAATAATATTTAATTTAAGGAAAATCACTCTTCAAATAATGTACAGAATAAAAGAAGCCAAGTTCCAACTAAACAGGTAAAACAATTAGCAGGAAAAAGGTCAAGCAAATTTAAGGTATATAAATCAAACCAATGATAGAGAATATAACAAGATTTAATAATTTAATTAATATGCAACAGTGATCTACACAATTTAAAAATATAATCCTTCACAATTAGCTCGTGTACACACTCGTCACCTCGTGTACACGACTTTCATCACATTATAATTAATACAAATCCCAGGGGAGATTTCCCCCACACAAGGTTAGACAAGTCACTTACCTCGACTTGCTCCAATTTAATCAAGTAGTATGCCTTTTCCTCGATTTTCCGACTCTGATCGACTCGAATCTAGTCATAATTAATTCGATACACTCAACATAAATTAAAGGAATCAATTTCATAAGAAAATACTATATTTTTCAATAAACTCCGAAATTAACTCAAAAATTGCCTGTGGGACCCACATCTCGGAATCCGGCAAAACTCACAAAATCCGATAACCCATTCAATTACGAGTCCAACCATACCAATTTCACTCAAATCCAACTCCGAATCGACACCGAAATCTCAAAATTTCGTTTCTATGAGATTTCTAAAATTTCCTGAATTTCAATCTCAAAACACTAATTAAATAGTGGAAATAATGATGTATTCGTATATATTGACCAAATCCGAGTTAGAATCACTTACCCCAATGTCTTTTCCTTGAAAGTCTATCAATAATCGCCTCTGCTCAAGCTCCAGTTTGTTAAAATGGTGAATGGGACGAATGCCCTCTTTTACAAATTCTACCCAGGCAGCCCTCGATCCTGGGGCTCGATCATGGCCTCGATCCTGGGGCTCGATCATGGCCTCGATCCTGGGGCTCGATCATGGCCTCGATCCTGAGGCTCGATCATGGCCTCGATCATGGGGCTCGATCATGGGACTCGATCATGGGGCTCGATCTTGGGCTCGATCTTGGACACGATCTCAGCTCAGAATTTTCAACAAAAGAGTAAAAAATTGTAGCAGCTTTTTAAGTCCAATTTTGATCCATTAACCATCTGAAACTCACCCGAGGCCCTCGAGACCTCAACCAAATATACCAACAAGTCCTAAAAAATCATACGAACTTATTTAAAATCTCAAGTCACATCAAACAATGCTAAAATCACAAATCATACCCCAATTCAAGCTTAATGAAACTTAAGAATTTCCAACTTCTACATTCGATGTCGAAACCTATCAAATCAAGTCTGATTGACCTCAAATTTTGCACACAAGTCATAAATGACATAATGGAGCTATGAAAATTTTTGAAACTGGATTCTGACCCCGATATCAAAAAGTCAACTCCCCGGTCAAACTTCCAAACTTTAAATTCCTATTTTAGTCATTTCAAGCCTAATTTCACTATGGACTTCCAAATAAAATTCTGATCACTCTCCTAAGTCCAAAATCACCATACGGAGCTGTTGGAATCATCAAAATTCTATTCCGGGGTCGTTTGCATATAATTCGACATCCGGTCACTATTTGAACTTAAACTTTTTATTTTTCTTCAAAATTCCATATCTTGGCTAGGGACCTCGGAATTTGATTCCGAGCATACGCCCAAGTCCCAAATCACAATACGGACCTACCGAAACTGTCGAAATACTGATCCGAGTCCGTGTGCTAAAGATATTGACCAAAGTCAACTCAGTTGAGTTTTAAAGCTCAAATTCACATTTTAATCCATTTTTCACATAAAAACATTCCGGAAAATTTTATGGATTGCGCACGTAAGTCGAGTAATGATAAATAGTGCTTTTCGAGGTCTTAGAACACATAATTAATTATTAACTTTAAAGATGACATTTTGGGTCATCACATTCTCCACCTCTAAAACAAACGTTTGTCCTTGAACGGAGTTAGAAAAAGTACGTGAGCTGGTGAATAAGTATGGATAACAGCTGCGCATATCATGCTAGGTCTCCCAAGTCGCCTCCTCGACTGGATGACCCCTCCACTGAACCTTCACGGAACCAATGTTCTTTGACCTCAGCTTTCGAACCTGCCTATCTAAAATAGCCACTGGTTCCTCAACATAAGATAAATCCTTGTCCAACTGAACCGAACTAAAGTCTAACACATGAGACGGATCGTTGTAATATTTCCGAAGCATAGAAACATGGAATACCGGATAAAGTGCAGAGAGACTAGGTGGTAGTGCAAGTCTGTAAGCCACCTCTCCAACTCTCTCAAGAATCTCAAAAGGTCCAATATACCTAGGGCTCAACTTGCCCTTCTTCCCGAACCTCATCACCCCCTTCATAGGCAAAACCCGGAGTAGGACCCGCTCGCCAACCATGAATGCAACATCACGAACCTTCCGATCTACATAACTCTTCTGTCTAGATTGGGCTGTACGAAGTCGATCCTGAATAAACTTAACTTTTTCCAGGGTATCCTGAACCAAGTCTGTACCCAATAGCCTAGCCTCACCCGGTTCGAACCAACCCACTGGAGACCGGCACTGCCTACCATACAAGGCCTCATACGGAGCCATCTGAATGCTCGTCTGGTAACTATTGTCATAAGAAAACTCAGCAAGTGGTAAGAACTGGTCCTAAGCACCCCCAAAATCTATCACACACGCACGAAGCATATCCTTCAGTATCTGAATAGTGCGTTCGGATTGCCCGTCTATCTGAGGGTGAAATATTATACTCAACTCCACACGAGTACCCAACTCTCGCTGTACAGCCCTCTAAAACTGTGAGGTAAAATGTGTACCCCGGTTAGAGATGATAGATTTCGGTACGCCGTGAAGTCTGACAATCTCGGGAATATAGATTCGAGCCAACTGCTCGAAAGAGTAGGTAGTCATCACAGGAACGAAATGAGTTGACTTGGTCAACCTATCCACAATCAACCAAACTGCATCAAACTTCCGCTGAGTCCGTGGAAGTCCAACAACGAAATCCATAGTGATCCGCTCCCATTTCCATTCTGGAATCTCTAACTTCTGAAACAATCCACCTGGTCATTGATACTCATATTTTACTTGTTGGCAATTTAGACACCGAGCTACATATTCAACTATGTCTTTCTTCATCCGCCTCCACCAATAGTGTTGTCTCAGGTCCTGATAGCACCCGGATGAATGGAGTACCGCTAATTGTGAGCCTCTTAGAGAATTAACTCACACAAACCATCTACATTATGCACACATAGCCTGCCCTACATCCGTAATACACTGTCATCTCCAATAATGACTTCCTTGGCATCACATTGCTGAACTGTGTCCCTAAGGACAAGCAGATGGGGGGTCATCACACTGATACTCCCTGATACGATCATAAAGAGAGGACTGAGAAACCACACAAGCTAAAACTCGGCTCAGCTCGAAAATATCCAACCTGACAAACTGGTTGGCTAAGGCCTAAACATCCAAGGCTACAGGCCTCTCTGCTACAGGTAAATATGCTAAGCTGCCTAAACTTTCCGCCTTAGGACTCAAGGCATCGGCCACTATATTGGCCTTCCCAGGATGATAGAGAATGGTGATATCTTAATCCTTAAGCAACTCCAACCATCTCCGCTGCCGCAAATTAAGATCCTTCTATTTAAGCAGATGTTGTAGACTCTGGTGATCGGTGTAGACCTCATAATGGACATCGTACAAATAATGCCGCCAAATCTTCAAGGCATGAACAATAGCTGCTAACTCAAGGTCGTGGACTGGATAATTATTCTCATGTACCTTTAACTGTCTGGACGCATAGGCAATCACCCTACCGTCTTGCATCAACACTGCACCGAGACCA
>AWOL01S0001417.1:97665-119806 GCA_000715115.1 Nicotiana otophora
GGGCCTGATCGACTAGACTACCCGCTGAAAGCACCCCGTACAGGAGGTACAGTAGACACTGGCGGTGCATAATATGGAACCTGAGGTCTGGGAGTAGCCGAAATACCACTGGAAGCTGGAAGTGCTGAATGAATAGGACGACTCACATAACCTCTACCATGACGAGCTGCAACTGCGGCACGAGAATTATTATATATGCCAGAATCTCAGGGTCTCTTAGCTTTCCTCTCCTCCCTCTCGCGAGTCCGCATACCTTGCAATCTCCTAGCAATTGACACCATGTGTTGGTATGTGATGTCCATATCTAGATCTCGGGCAATACTGAATCTGATACTAGGGTGGAAATCCTCAATAAATTTGCGCACCCGCTCTCGAACAGTAGCAACTAAGGTTGGTACATGCCTAGCCAAATCACTGAATCGGACCGCATATTCAGACATTGTCGTAGAACCCTGGCGCAGCTACTCAAATTTTGTGCGCCATGCATCTCTAAGACTCTAAGGAACATACTCCCTTAAGAACATATTTGAAAATTGAGTCCAAGTGAATGAAGCTGCCTCAGCCGGACTATCCAACTCATATGCCCGCCACCACTGGTAGACTGCTCCTCTAAACTAGAATGTCGTGAAAGAAACCCCGTTAGAATCTAAAATACCTATAGTACGAAGGATACAGTGACATTCCTCCAGAAAACTCTGAGCATTCTCTGAAGCTAAGCCGCTGAAAGTGGGAGGGTGGTACTTCTTGTACCTTTCGAGCCTGAGTTGTTCCCCCTCTGAGACTATTGTCCTAATTTTAGGCCGAACTGGGACAACAGGCTGCACTAGTATAACCTCTGGGGCATGGTCAACTTGGGCTCATGCTTTGGAGTACGGGCGGTGGGAGTCCGTGCTCCTCCCCCGACCTGAGATGTGGCAGGAGCAAGTGGAATTAACCCTGCCTAAGCTAGAATGCCAAACATGCTCAAAAATTAGGCAAGAGTCTCCTGAAGTGCAGGAGTAGTAACAGGCGTCTCATGTGCCTGCTCTCACTGGAGCTACTGGTGGCTCCGGTGCAGCAGCTTGTGTAGGTGCTCTGGCTGCACCGCGTGATCTTCCTCGGCCTCTGGCTCGGCCTCTGCCCCGACCACGGCCTCTTGCGGCTCTAACAGGGGGCGCGGGTGTCTGATCATCGGATCTAGTTGTGCGTGTCCTCACCATCTATGAGAGAATAGAAAGACAATTGTTTAGAACTTTGAAAACAACAAATGCACACGATAAGGAATCAAAGAAGTGAATATTTTCCTAATAGTTCCATAGCCTTCCGAAGATAAGTACAGACGTCTCCGTACCGATCAGCAGGACTCTACTAAACCTGCTTGTGACTCATGACACCTATGAACCTGGAGCTCTGATACCAACTTGTCACGACCCCAAATTCCCTTCGTAGGATGTCGTGATGGCACCTAGTCTTTAAGCCTAGGTAAGCCTATCAATGCGGAATAATAATAAATATCTGAATTAAATAAAATACAATTCAAACTATTTCAAATCCCAAAACCCGATAGAAATAAGTCACAAGCTTCTAAGAATTTTATCCTCAATATCTCTCTCTCTCTATATATATATATATCAAGGTCTAAAGAAAGTAAGGAAGCAACATCATAATAATGATAGAAGGGGACTCCGGAGTTTGCGGATGCTGGCAGATATACCTTGAAATCTCCATGTACAGGTAACTCACTGATGTCGGAGCTGATATGGAGTACCTGGATCTGCACAAAAAGATGTGCAGAAGCGTAGTATGAGTACACCACAGCGGTACCCAGTAAGTGCCAAGCCTAACCTCGGTAGAGTAGTGACGAGGTCAGGTCAGGCCCTACTGGAAAATAATAATGGCATGGTAAAATGTTTAACAATATAATAAAATAAAATGATAATGAAAATGATTCAAGTAGCATGTCACCATTTAATTACACAAAATAATGGCAAATAAGATCTCGTGGAATCAAAACAGAATTCCTTTCAACATTAAGAAAGTCACAACAATAATCAAAGGCAATTGTGGCCATAAATCAATATCAACAAGGGCACTCACGAGGTACCGCCTCGTAGTCCCAAATCATAAATAAATTCATAATATCTCATTTCCTTATCTCACCGCGGGGGCCTTCACAATTTATTTTAAAGAAACTATTTTTTCCGAAATAGCATCACGCGTTTTAGCCATCCTTATCACACCGCATGACTTCTAGTAGATCCCCCTACTAGCCACGTGTATCAAGCCACCCTTATCTCACCGCATGTGTTTCAATACCCAGACTTTATACCACCGCATGCGTATCAATATCACAATATATCGCAATTTGCACCTTAAGTGCTCAAATAATTTGACTTGCCAACATAATTCAACAACAATATTTTTCCACAATAAAGAGCTCATGGCTCCATCACAATGGGTACGAAAATCTTACAAAATATTCGGGAATAAATAACTCAACAAGATAATATTTCAAAATTTTAATACATTGTTTAAATACCAAATTTAAAATGTCAAATAATTTATATTAATAATATTTAATTTAAGGAAAATCACCCTTCAAATAATGCATAAAATAAAAGAAACCAAGTTCCAACTAAACAGGTAAAACAATTAGCAGGAAAAAGGTCAAGCAAATTTAAAGTATAAAAATCAAATCAATGATGGAGAATATAACAAGATTTAATAATTTAATTAATATGCAACAGTGATCTACACAACTAAAAAATATAATCCTTCACAATTAGCCCGTGTGCACACTCGTCACCTCGTGTACACGACTTTCATCACATAACAATTAATACCAATCCTAGGGGCGATTCCCCCCACACAAGGTTAGACAAGTCACTTACCTCGACTTGCTCCAATTTAATCAAGTAGTATGCCTTTTTCTCGATTTTTCGACTCCGATCGACTCGAATCTAGTCATAATTAATTCGATACAGTCAACAAAAATTAAAGGAATCAATTTCATAAGAAAATACTATATTGTTTTAAAAAACAACCCGAAATTAACTCAAAAATTGCCCGTGGGGACCACGTCTCGGAATCCGGCGAAACTCACAAAATCCAACAACCCATTCAATTACGAGTCCAACCATACCAATTTTACTCAAATCCGACTCTGAATCGACACCAAAATCTCAAAATTTCGTTTCTATGAGATTTCTAAAATTTCCCAAATTTCAATCTCAAAACACTAATTAAATGGTGAAAACAATGATATATTCGTATATATTGACCAAATCCGAGTTAGAATCACTTACCCCAATGTCTTTTCCTTGAAAATCTATCAATAATCGCCTCTGCTCAAGCTCCAGTTTGTTAAAATGATGAATGGAACGAATGCCCTCCTTTATAATTCTGCCCAGGCAGCCCTCGATCATGGCCTCGATCCTAGGGCTCGATCATGGCCTCGATCATGGGGATCGATCATGGCCCTCGATCATAGGGCTCGATCTTGGGCCTCAATCTTGGGATCGATCTTGGGCTCAATCTTGGGCTCGATCTCATCCCAGAATTTTCAACATAAGAGAAAATAATTGCAGCAGCTTTTTAAGTCCAATTTTGATCCGTTAACCATCCGAAACTCACCTGAGGCCCTCGGGACCTCAACCAAATATACCAACAAGTCCTAAAACATCATATGAACTTATTTGAAACCTCAAATCACATCAAACAACGCTAAAATCATAAATCACACCCCATTTTCAAGCTTAATGAAACTTAAGAATTTACAACTTCTACATTCGATGTCGAAACCTATCAAATCAAGTCCGATTGACCTCAAATTTTGCACACAAGTCATAAATGACATAATAGAGCTATGAAAAGTTTTGGAACTAGATTCCGACTCCGATAGCAAAAAGTCAACTCCCGGGTCAAACTTCCAAACTTTAAATTCCTATTTTAGCCATTTCAAGCCTAATTTCACTACGGACTTCCAAATAAAATTTCGATCACGCTCCTAAGTCCAAAATCACCATACGGAGTTGTTGGAATCATCAAAATTCTATTCCGGGGTTGTTTGCACATAATTCGACATCCGGTCACAATTTGAACTTAAACTTTTATTTTTTCTTCAAAATTCCATATCTCGGGCTAAGGACCTCGAAATTTGATTCCGGGCATACGCCCAAGTCCCAAATCACGATACAGACCTACCGAAACTATCAAAACACTGATCCGAGTCCATTCTAAAAATATTGACCAAAGTCAACTCAGTAGAGTTTTAAAGCTCAAATTCACATTTTAATCCATTTTGCACATAAAAACTTTCCAAAACAATTTACGGACTGCGCACGCAAGTCGAGTAATGATAAATAGTGTTTTTCGAGGTCTTAGAACACAGAATTAATTATTAACTTTAAAGATGACATTTTGGGTCATCACACCCAAATGAATCTGTCAGATCCTTTACATTTAGTGCAAAAGTGTAGCATGTATATATAAATCAATACGTACCCAGTAAGTATCTAGCCTAACCTCAGAGAAGTAGTGACGAGGGGTCGTCATCGACACTTACTATAGATCCAATAAAGCAGTGTGCTAAATCCTAAATAGATATGAAGTACAACAGTAATAGTGAGATAAAACGGTAACCAACATAATCTTTCAAAATTTCTTTTAACGATATAAATTTCTCAATCTCGTATTCTATCTCAACAACTCAGAAAATATCAAGTGCCAATATCAAATGAATAAGGAATACCATATGAAATTCCATGCATCAGTGGAAGGATAATCTCGTGAATATTCGAATTGCTAGCAATATAACGCACGATTATGCTGAGGTCATACGACGCGATCCAAGATAATGTGTACATTGCCGAGGGTCGAGCAGCACGAACCATAGATGCATCTATTATACTATCGAGGCGTTCGGTCCGCTCCACAAGAAAGAAAGAAACTTATCGAATCACGAGGCACTTGCTTACAACACAGATACATGTACATAATAGTGAATATACCCTTTTACGTTTATCAAATATCTTGGAAACAACTCAAGGTGATAAAGCTCGGCCTAATATATATATATATATATGTGTGTGTGTGTGTGTGTGTGTGTGTGTGTGTGTGTGTCTGTGTGTTTCTAAATCAATTTCAATTGTAATTTCAATTAATTAAGCTAGCAAAATGACTCCAAACAATTCAAATATTACATGATAAAGTCCTAAGTCTACCCGGACATAAATATGATTTAGCTACATACGGACTCTCGTCACTTCGTGCGTACGTAACAGTCACAAATAGTAGCACATAGCAATTACATCACATAGGGAGTAGTTTCACCCTCACAAGGTTAGACAGGAGACTTACCTCGCTTCGAAGTTCCATAATTGGCTCCAACGCCTCTCTAACACCTTAAACATATGCACATCGATCCAAAACTAGTCAAACAAGGTGCAAATCAATCAACATATACTCCAATGCGCATAATTTAATAATTTATAATAATTTTCAACTCTACTCGAAAAGTTAACAAAGTCAACCCCCGGGCCTACGTGCCCGGATTCAGAAAATTCTTGAAGATAATCATTACCCATAACACCACGAACTCGAATATATAGTTTATTCCTAATGTTATGTCTAATTTCGTGGTAAAAATTTAAAAATACCAAATTCTAGGTTTTCTTCAAAATCTCACTATTTCCACCAATTACCTTGTTCATATCCATGTATAATTCATGTATTTTAACTCACAATGTGATGAAATCACTTACCTAGTGGAGGATGACGAAAACGCTCCTTCAATAATCACCCCAAGCTCGGCTCCAATGGAGGATTTGGGATAAAAATGCTCCAAAACCCGTCTTTGCTTACTTATACACTGCCCAGACGATCTTCATTGCGAACGCCGCACTGCCCTCGCGTTCGTGAAACACAACCTGCTTCGGCTCCAAAATCCTTTTTCGCGATGGCGAAGACAGGCTCGCAAACGCGATGCCTTACTAGGCCTGACCATCATGAACGCGGCACCATCCTCGCGAACGCGGCGTGACCGGTCAATCGCGAAAGCGGAGCACAACTGCCCAGACCTTCACGAACGCGTTGAATAAAAGGTCTCCAGTCCAATACCTTCTTCGTGAACACGCCTATTCCTCCGCTGTCGCGAAGAACAAAACCAGCAACAGCAATTCATCCAAACTTGGTCCGAAACCACCTTGAAACACACCCAAGGCCCCCGGGATCCTGTCCAATCAAACCAACAAGTCCCAAAACATGACACGAACCTACTCGAGGCCTCAAATCACACCAAACAACATCAAAACTATGAATCGACGATCAAAACCTTTTTTAAAACATTCAAACTTCGACGAACGCGTCCGATTCATACTTAAACATTCCGGAATAACGCCAAACTTTATGTACAAGTTATAAATCACGATACGAACTTATTCCAAGGATCGGAACCTCAAACGGACATCGATAACACCAAATGTCACTTCAAATCAAACTTAAGAAATTCTTAAACTTTCAAAATGCCAAATTTCCATAATAAGCGCTGAAATGCTCTCAGACCGCCCGATACTCAACCCGAACATACGCCCAAGTCCGAAATCATCATATGAACCTATTGGAACCTTCAAATCCCGATTTCGAGGTTGTTTACTCAAAAGTCAAACCTTAGTTAACTCTTCCAACTTAAAGCTTCCAAATTAAGAATATTTGCTCTGAAACAACTCTGAACTTCCCGAAATTCAATTTTGACCACACGTACAAGTCATAAAACATGAAGTGAAGCTAATCACGTTCTCAAATTTCCGAACGACACACGAAAGCTCAAAATGACAGGTTGGGTCGTTACATATATCTTTTCTCTTACTTGATTATTAGCAAATAAGGCCTGTTAGCGGGATAATTAATAGTGGAGTAGTTATAAGTTCATTTATGGTAATTAGTGAACTTGATTATAAACCAAGTAAAGACATGAAATGGAAGGGGGAAAACCTATCACATAAGAAAACTTCAACTTGTGCATTACTTAAGTATATGAAGACAAAATCACCAAAATCTGGTTTAAAAATTGGAGATGTGTGAGCTTTGGTGCTTCAGCAGAGAATAATTGTCACGACCCAAAATCCATGAAAGGTCGTGATGGCGCCTAACATCGCTGTCAGGCCAGCCAACCTTGACTAATTAATTTAGTTACCCATTTTAGTATTTTTATTTTTTTAAAATCAAAAATTTTCTTCAATTAAATAATAAGGAATAAAATCTACAGAGTACATGATAATATTTTTTCAACTACACTACTGACAAATCACAAGTGCCCCCAAAACCCGGTGTCACAAGTGCATGAGTACTACTAGAGAGTAAAATAAAATACAGCATCTGTCCGGAATACAATTTAGACAGGAAAATATAAATAATTCTGAAGGAGACTCTGTTGGCTGCGGATCGTAATATAGAATGCAGCTCACCTAAATCTCCGCATTTTAACCACACCTTTGTGCCCACAGGACCGCTAGACATATCTGTACCTGCACAAAAATGTGCAACAAGTGTAGCATAAGTACGTAAACAACGCGTACCCAGTAAGTATCAAGCCTAACCTCGAAGAAGTAGTGACGAGAGGTCGACTTTGACACTCACTAAGGGTCAATAATATTAAAAATAAAAATATTTAAATCAACATGATTTATAGAAATGACAATAATGTTCCTCAACCAGCAGAAATAATTAATTCATTAAATTGTAATAATTTCCTATTTATCAATGTGCTTCACAAGATGAAATAAATTATCAAGGTATCGTATAATTATTATTATTATTAGGCAAGATATCTGGCGAGGCCATTCGAGATTAATGCAGGAGGATGTACAAATTTCTACAACAGTTAAATATTCTTAACAAAATTTCAAGTATGTGAGAGTTCAATCTTTTACCATTTCCTCTAACAATTTACAACATAATTCTATTGCTTTAATTAAATAAGGATAAAATTATCACAAGTAATTCATGATTTGAGTCCTAAACTACCCGGACTTTAGCAATATTAGTAGCTACGCACGGACTCTCGTCACCTCGTGTGTACGTAACCCCCACAATTAGCAATAATTATCAATTTAAATCACCTATGGGGTAAATCTCCTCTTATAAGGTCAGACAAGAGACTTACCTTGTCTCGAAGTCCACTTCCAGATCAAAATATCGCGTAAAAACCTCAATTCAATGCCGAGAAATCCGAAACTATCCAAAATTTATATAAAATAATTAATACTTGTTCCATAATTCGAAATTAGACTATTAAATAAATTATCCAATCCAAAATGGTAACTTTCTAAAATTCACCCCAGACCCACGTGCCCGGATTTCGAAAATTTTTGGAGGAAATCGTTACCCATAATCTCAAGAACTCAAATATACAATTTTCATCCAATTCCATAACCATTTTTGTGGTTAAAATCTCATTTTTATCAAAACCTAGGTTTTTCATCTAAATCCTTGATTTTCACGATTTACAGGTTATAATTTACCCATAATCTATATATTTAACGCAAAGTGGGTTGAATTAACTTACCTTCAAGTTGCTAGTTGAAATCTCCTCTCCAAACACTCCAAAATCGCCCAAAAATGGAGGAAATACGGACCAAAAATGACTGAGTCTCGCCCCTTTTAACATTCTGCCCAAACAGCTTTTTTGCACCTGCGGAGGACTAGCCGTACCTGCGGAAAAACCCTCGCCGGTGCGAGATTTCACTTCTTGGCCTGGCTCTACTCCTGCGGACAAGGGACTGCTTCTGTGCATCCGCAGGTGCGTCCAGAGGCTCCGCTTCTGCGGCTTGTGCCTGCCTCCCTCTCTTTCGCATCTGCGGCTTGGGGCTCGCTTATGAGAGCTCGCACCTGCGGCTACCCAAGCGCAGGTGCTGTTGCAGCAGAAGCTGGAAGCTTCAGCTACTGCTCCAACTTCCAAAATTGATCTAAGCCTCGTCCGGTTAACCCCCGAGGCACCCGGGGCCCCACCCGAACATACTAACAAGTTTGAAATCATAAAACGAACTCGCTCGCACCCTCGGAATGTGAAAACAATATCAAAACTAGGAATCATACCTCCAACCAAATTGATTCAACTTAGAATTTTCAAATTCAAGCTTACTCCGGACGCGCCAAAACATGCGTAAACTACTCGGATTGATACCAAAATTTGCGTGCAAGTATTAAATTACCATACAGACCTACTCTAACTTCCGGAATCGGAATCCGAACCCGATATCAAAAAGTCCACTCCCGGTCAAACTCCTTAAAAACCTTCAAATTTCTAACTTTCGCCAAATGACACCGAAATGACCTACGGACCTCCAAATTAACATCCGGATGCGCTCCTAACACCAGAATCATCACACGGAGCTATTCCTAGGCTCGGAATCCCAAACGGACATTGATAACATTAAAATACACTTCAACCTAAATTTAAAGAATCTTAAAGATTTAAATAATTGATTTTTACTATTAAGCGCTGAAACGCTCCCGGGTTGTCCAAAATCCAATTCGAACATACGCCCAAGTCCAAAATCATCATACGAACCTATTTGAACTGTGAAATACCAATTCTGGGGTCGTTTTCTAAAAATGTTGACATAAGTGAAACTTGCCCTTTTTAAAGCCAAACCAAGGAACTGAGTGTTCCGATTTTAACCCGGGCACTTCTAAATCCCGAACCAACCATCCCCGCAAGTTCTAAATTAGTAAAAGCACATACGGGGAGTCTTATTTAGGGGAACAGGGTTCTAAAAGTCAAAACGACCGGTCGGGTCGTTACATTCTCTCCCACTTAAACATACGTTCGTCCTCGAGCGTGCTAAGAACTGCTCTGGAGTTTGCTGAAATCATTGTCTAGCCCCTCGTGCACCTACCCATGCTACCACAACTCAGTTGAGCACATTAGCTCGAGCAAATCTGAAGACCCTCCCCTTTATTTAGGCAAATAAGCCTTGGAGCCCAATTTCATCATCCGAAATTCTCTATTAGGCCTGCTTCCAACATACGAACATCGTTTCAATCGCTACACGATGTACCACTACATGATTGTATACTCTCACTGAATTCACACCATGCACTGCATAATTCACATGACCATAATAACATCCTTCGATAATAATAGCCGAAAATCCACGAATCTGATGTCCACAAGATACATCAAGACACATATAAGTCCTGTCCCAACTCTTGCAATGCTGCCACGACGGAAGAGATGTGTAGAGATTCATAACTAACTGCCTAGTCAATAAATCATTGAGTTTCTCCTCTTGACAAGAACCATTACCTCATTATGAACCAAATAACGATATTTGCTCTTTAATATGCTTCATATAAATCTGATCGCCCTGATCCAGGTCCAAAGATCTCGCTTCACCCAGCATAAGTTGTTCAGGCAATAAGCCACATCGGATACTGCCAAAAATCTCATATGATGCCACAATGTGCCAACAAGCTACAAACTCGAATGGGATACATAAGGAAACATGAACTCTAGAAGGAGCTACTCAACCCACGTAGCAATTTAAACAACCGAAAAGGTGTTATGAACCTTTCTCAGAACATGAGAAATAAGACACGCAAGAATAGATATGGGGAACTGCACTCAACATCACACTGTTGCGGCGTGCACCCCAATCCACACATGATACCGTTGTGGCGTGCAACACGATCCAAACAACATACCCGTTAAGGTGCAATAAATGACCTGCATCTCGAGAGCCATTCTGCTCATATAACACCACAAACTATACGGGATCTCAATACGAGTGCGAATAATCAAACCGCCTCACAATTCACATGGCACAATGGAGACCACACATAAGGGCCGACAACAGAAATAACATCCAAGGCCTGAAGACCTCTCCGAAAACAATGTTATGCTGAAATAAACACATTCAGCTTGATATAGAGCCCACATTCATAATTAGATCCATCCACGGACCTCAAGTCGATTCTGATCGTACCGCACTGGGCTAATAACCTTTCAAGGATGCAAAATAACCCCTTTTTTCCATGACACACAAGAATAACCGTCAAATCTGAAACAAACTTCCACATTCCAAAATCGAATAAACTGAGCGCCCTTCAGGCATAAATTCACACATTAGCGATAGTACCACAATCCCCATACTTGGTTCTAAATCTTAAATCGATCAAGTGACTACATGCCACACTTATACAATCTTCCTGTGAGATATAGTCACACGACCTTCCGCACCAGGTAGCAGAGTCTGCACATCCAGACCACCAGTAATACAGTGTTGTAAGCGAATCGAAAGACTGCAAATCAGTACACAAAGCCTTTTACATATGACACTGATCTCAATGACGCTAAAGACAATACCATCTTACTCTAAACATCTGGATCCTTCCCTGCTCGTCTGAGCTCGTGACATACCTGCCAACACCGAACTGCAACTTTGATCCTCAACTTTCAAATTTCCTGCCGCTCACTGCACCTATCTCACCAACACGCAAAAACTCAAGAATTTCATCATAACTCCTGAACCACTAATAGGATACACACTTCGTCATATAGAAACCTTTCACTTCACTCGTTTCAGGAGAACCATTGCAATACGTGACTAAATTCCCATAATCATAGAAAACACAATCCTTAAGTAGTGGTCTAAACCACCATAACTCTTCCAGGATCCACCTACACATAACAGGAAATAATACTCGAGTGCCTCCAAATAAAATCAATTACGGCAGCCGTCAGGCCTCGCACGTACCGCCACCAACCACATGTATAACTTAACATGCTGAAGGAACTGATCATTGCCACCATCCTGCCAATTCAACCATTGTTAACCTATCCGACTGCTTCTAATGTTTACCCTAGACTTTCCTTAGAAATAACAATGGCTCCATTTAAATTATATCAAATCAATCCGCACTCACCCTGAGTGACTCCATTTCACGAGCCCACGTTGCCTTAAAACCCGCAAACTAACTCATACCCTCCTTGTGCGCACTTTTGCATCTTCAACTAGTACACCTATTTCGATAATTCCTTTACGAATCTGAAGGTATTTACTCCCATTCCTCCAATGCTACACCGTAGACCGAAGATAACATAGAATACTCCAAGCCCCTTTTATAATCCACTACAAAAGCTCGATACTTAACCATACCATAGACTCGAAGTCCTTAGGCACCGCACTTTAATTTTTGAATCCACTAAAACCGTTGTTGAGAGCCACCCACTCTGACCTGTCCCCAAATATGATCAAACTCCAAGGCTCTACTAGCACATGAACGCTCTCTCAAAGAAGCACCCGGCTGAATCACCTTCCTCGTACATCATGTCTACACGAAGCATAAATCCTGAGTCTGCTCAAAACTGAACATGAACCGATAAAGCCCAAGTATAGCACATATTTCTCCAATCCTTCGCTCGAACTATCACTGACGTTTTCTTTCCTTAATCGTAATAATTCACTAATGTGCAGATAACCAGAAACCTCACAAGTAGATAATCATGCAATCCAATCGTAGACGGTGGGGCTCTTCCACTTAGCTTGAAACTACAATTACATAACTCTGGAACCTACCAAGATTACTTCTGCTTCATTGACATGACCTCGCACAATCGACCCGCCAAATTCCTTGAAATCTTCCTGTTAACCATTTCACGAACACTCTGAATCACTAGCCATATTTACATGCTCGATCTCTTACCGGATAGCCAGTAAAATTCTTCGTAGAAACTTCGTCAATCACGCAACCGCTAACCTGCTCACATGAGATATCTCACTTGTGGAAATTCCATGCTGACATCCTCCAACCATGCTGCACAGAGTACAATTACCACGAAACCAATAAACCATCCTGAGCATGTGCTCGTTCACCAGTTGTACAAGTCTGCTCACTCCTCATGGACATCAACTAAGGGTGCGACAATACATTCCAATCTAAAGTCATGTTGTATCCTTCTTCATATCACGCAACTTCTTTCTGTCGCATCCAATCCTCCGCCGTATAATAGCCAATATTCTAAATTAAGTCTGTAGATCTAGTCACTGTCCACCATAAATCCCAACTCACTCTAAACTTTTCTCAAGGCGTATAGTCATTCCATCACAGAACCCATATGCTACTCTAACACTCTCCCACTTTGGTCAAACTCACTCTTTTAAGCAATTACTCGACTCATGTTTCTCACGCTTGGCCTTCTAGAAGTTTAATCACCACGAGACACCTCCCACATGTCCGTCCTCATCCTTCACTGCCCAGTGGTTGCCTTAAATCAATATTTATCTCTGTAGCACTTGCACTAATGGATCGCCACCAGCGTTAAACCTCCCCGAAGGTCATCTTCCTTGAGTCATCAACATTAGGATCACTGATTCGATTCTGAACCACAACACATTGCGACCCCTAACAACCGCTTCCCGGCACCACTCACAATACTTTGCCCCAAAGGCGAATTGAAGAGGACCATAACATCTGCAAACTTAACACATTCCATCAAGGACGACGTCACCACATCACAGATGAAAAATTCCACCACGCTAAAAAATACCAGGTCCCGTTACCCCATCGACCTAAACCTGAGAATTTGTAGTCCGATTGCCTTTTCTCCGCCGGAAAATAAAATACTGAATCGCTGAATCATGCATTGAGTAAAACATACCTTTCAAGTCATTCACTGCCTTGAAGCATAGACAAGCCTCCTACCATTACATGAACATTGTGCAATAGTAACGTACGAATTGTCATAACAATTAATGCCAAACCTCAAAACCTTAGGTAATACTGATACTAAGCTGAAACGACAGAGCGTCCTTCCACAAGGCGACGACAATAGCCCAATCAAATACGCAGGGTGAAACATCCTATACCACATCTTTAGTACCATTAAACTTCCTTGATTCCCAATTTATAACAAGCGCTTCACGTCGCATAAGATTGAATAGGGAGGAAACGAAGGCATAAGCCTCAAAGGAATCAATTCGCACGATGAGGAATCAAGAAGGGAAGTGCTCCTAACAGCCCTGTAGCCTCTCGAAGATAAGTACAAACGTCTTCGTACCGATCCGCAAGACTCTACTAGACTCGCTCATGACTTGTGAGAGCTAAGTGAACCTAGTGCTCTGATACCATGTTGTCACGACCCAAAATCTATTAAAGGTCGTGATGGCGCCTAACACCGTTGTCATGCCAGCCAACCTTGACTAATTAATTTAGTTACCCATTTTAGTATTGTTTTTTAAATCAAAAAATTTCTTCAATTAAATAATAAGGAATAAAATCTAAAGAGTACATTATAATATTTTCCCAACTACACTACTGACAAGTCACAAGTGCCCCCAAAACCTGGTATCACAAGTGCATGAGCATTACTAGAGAGTAAAATAAAATACAACATCTGTCCGAAATATAATTTAGACAGAAAAATATAAATAACTATGAAGGAGACTATGTTGGTTGCGGATCGTAATATAGAATACAACTCACCTAAGTCCCCATATTTTAACCATACCTCTATGCCCACAGGGCCGCTAGACATATTTGTACCTGCACAAAAATGTGCAGTAAGTGTAGCATGAGTACGTAAACAACGTGTACCAAGTAAGTATCAAGCCTAACCTCGAAGAAATAGTGACGAGAAGTCGACTTTGACACTCACTAAAGGTCAATAATATTAAAAATGGAAATATTTAAATCAACATGATTTATAGAAATGACAATAATGTTCCTTAACCAGCAGAAATAACTAATTCATTAAATTCCAATAATTTTCCATTTATTAATTTGCTTCACAAGCTGAAATAAATCATCAAGGTATCGTGTAATTATTATTATTAGGCACGATGTCTGTCGAGGTCATTCGGCCCGATCTAGAGTGTCGTGTATACTGCCGAGGGATGTGCGGCGCGATCCATAGATGCATCTATACTGCCGAGGCGTTCGGCCCGCTCCACAAGAAAAGAGGACATTTTCTTATGAACCTCCGGAATGAGAATATATATATATACATTTTTGAGATTAACACAGGAGGATGTACAAATTTCTACAACAGTTAAATATTCTTAACAAAATTTCAAGTATGTGAGAGTTCAATCTTTTACCATTTCCTCTAGCAATTTACAATATAATTCTATTGGTTTAATTAAATACGGATAAAATTATCACAAGTAATTCATGATTTGAGTCCTAAACTACTCGGACTTTAGCAATATTAATAGCTACGTACGGACTCTCGTCACCTTATGCGTACGTAGCCCCCACAATTAGCAATAATTATTAATTTAAATCATCTATGGTGTAAATTCCCTCTTACAAGGTTAGACAAGAGACTTACCTTGTCTCGAAGTCCACTTCCCGATCAAAATGTCACGTAAAAACCTCAATTCAATGCCGATAAATCTGAAACTATCCAAAAGTTATATAAAATAATTAATACTTGTTCCATAATTCGAAATTAGACTATTAAATAAATTACCCTATCCAAAATGATAAAATTCTTAAAATTCACCTCGGGCCCACGTGCCCGAAATTCGAAAATTTTCGGAGGTAATCGTTACCCGTAATCTCAAGAACACAAATATACAATTTTCATCCAATTCTATAACCATTTTCGTGGCTAGAATCTCATTTTTATCAAAACCTAGGTTTTTCATCTAAATCCTTGATTTTCATGATTTACAGGTTATAATCTATCCATAATCTATGTATTTAACTCAAAGTGAGTTGAATTAACTTACCTTCAAGTTGCTAGTTGAAATCCCCCCTCAAAACGCTCCAAAATAGCCCCAAAATGGAGAAAATACGGACCTAAAACGACTGAGCCTCGCCCCTTTTAACATTCTGCCCAAACAGCTTTTTTGCACCTGCGGAGGACTAGCCGCACCTGCGGAAAAACCCTCGAAGGTGCGAGATTTCACTTCTTGGCCTGGCTCTACTCCTGCGGGCAAGGGACCACTTTTGCGCATCCGCAGGTGCACCCAGAGGCTCTACTTCTGCGGCTTATGCCTGCCTCCCTCTCTTTCGCATCTGCAGCTTGGGGCTCGCTTCTGCGAGCTCGCACCTGTGGCTGCCCAAGCGCAGGTGCGGTTGCAGCAGAAGCTGGAAGCTTCAGCTGCTGCTCCAACTTTCAAAATTGATCTGAGCTTCGTCCGGTTAACCCTCGAGGCCCCCGGGGTCCCGCCCGAACATACCAACAAGTTTGAAATCATAAAACGGACTCGCTCGCACCCTCGAAATGTGTAAAACAACATCAAAACTAAGAATCATACCTCCAACCAAATTGATTCAACTTAGAATTTTCAAATTCTTGAAGCTTACTCTGGACCCGCCGAAACATACTTAAACTACTCGGATTGACACCAAATTTTGCGTGCAAGTCTTAAATCACCATACGGACCTACTCCAACTTCCGGAATCAGAATCCGAATCCGATATCAAAAAGTCCACTCCCGGTCAAACTCCTTAAAAACCTTTAAATTTCTAACTTTCGCCAAATGACCCGAAATGACCTACGAACCTCCAAATTAACATCCGGACGTGCTCCTAAGACCAGAATTATCACACGGAGCTATTCCCAGGCTCGGAATCCTAAATGGACATTGATAACATTAAAATACACTTCAACCCAAATTTAAAGAACCTTAAACTTTTAAATAGTTGATTTTTACTATTAAGCATTGAAATGCTCCCGGATTTTCCAAAATCCGATTCGAACATACGCCCAAGTCTAAAATCATCACATGAACCTATTGAAACCGTCAAATCCCGATTCTGGCGTCATTTTCTAAAAATGTTGACCGAAGTCAAACTTACCCTTTTTAAAGCCAAACCAAGGAACTGAGTGTCCCGATTTTAACCCGAACACTTCTAAATCCCGAACCAACCATCCCCGCAAGTCTTAAATTAGTAAAAGCACATACGGAGAGTCTTATTTAGGGGAACGGGGTTTTAAAAGTCAAAACGACTGGTCGGATCGTTACAATAATGTAATAATCAATCGTTTGAACTATATGTTCATGGTGTACTATCAGATGTAAAATTTTATTAACTAAGTTGTTGATGTAGTTTATTCGTGTTGTATTTCTCTTTGATGATTAATTATTTTACGCATTTTTTCAAAATATGATCTAATGCTATGTGTTATTTCTATCTTAATTATGGTTGTGCTTTATGAGATGATTCTAGTTGAATAAGTACTCACTTTGCAGCAAACAAATTGTATAGTTGCCTTTCAAAAAAATCATCTTAATATTACATCAATAAGATTACACAAATAAGAAATCAAACGAGCAACAATTACATACTCTAACACTAGATTACACAAATAAGGTTCAACACTATACAAAGCACCCAACAACTTAAATAGCAAAACATACACATTGAAACAAATACTATGATCAACATCATCTTCAAATTTTTTCTGTTCTTCAATTCAGCCTCAAGTTCTATTTTATCATTCTTCAAGCCAAGATTCACAATCTTCGATTGGGCAGGGAATTCAGGATTGTACCACTCAAAAAATTCACAAACAACATAGTCCTTAACCTGAAAAATTAAACCAAATCATTATGAACAAAATGAAATTTTTACCAGTAATATGATGATTTAAAAAATAATTACCCCATAATATTTGCATCCAAAAAAAAATTCTTCATGCGTTAACATTTGTTATTGAGGGTGCAGACTGCCCACATCTGCAAAAGACATTCAATTTCATCTCTATAATGTATTGAGTTTAATAAATGAGTATTCTTACAACATAGGTAAGAAATGAAAGGAGACTAAAACAAAAAAGAGAGTAACTAATTTACAAAAAGAAGAAACAAGAGAGGGAGAAAAATTTTAGAAGTTGAGATGAAGAAGACATGTGAAAAGATGAAGAAGAAAACTGAAAATTTGAAGAAGAAATGTGAGAATATAAAGAAAATAAAGAAAAAATAAAAAGTTGAAAAAAGATAAGCCTAATTAGCTATTACACACGGGCAGGTGGATCCATATTTATGGACATTTTCACCTGTCACGCGCCTTTTTAGGAGTTATTTTATACATTTTGCAAATAAGCAATTTTTTTTTAATATAATTAGAGGAACATAGTTCGGGGAGAGTTTTGGGGACACCCGATAGCTTAAGTAGGAAACAGACAAAAAGTTGATAGTTTAGGGGGATTTTGTGGTATTTACTCATTTTATTATAAATTTAATGTCTTACAAATCGGTAAAGGAAACCTCCTATGTTTAATAAAAAATTCCTTCATAACCAAGTAACCAATTTAGAGGGTGTTTGGATTGACTTTTAAGCTGGTCAAGTCAGCTTTTAAGCTCTTTTTAGTTTTTTTCAGTGTTTGGCAAAACTAAAAAATACTTAAAATAAGTTAAAACTGCTTAAAACAACCTCAACTTATTGTTTTTTGTCTTAAAAGCTATTTTTGCTGAAAAGCCAATTTTTTTAAGCCAATCCAAACGAGCTCTTAGTCCCAAAATAACTAACTTGTTTCCATTAAATTGCATAATAAATGGACATTCATAATTAATATTATTTACAATAATTTCTAGTAATATTTCATTTTGAATGTAATTTACAAACACTAATGGGTATATAATCTTTATACTAGCAAATCAATAACATATGAGAACATGTAACCGTATATAGTAAATAGTGATTAGTTAACAGAAAAGTAAGTTAAATAAATTGATACAACATATTTGCCAATAACCCGATTTTAAATCGAATTTAGAAAATATAATAGCATCATGTAACCTATCTAATAAATCGTTTTTTATTAGGAATAGGATACCTGGTCCATTTCAAAATCTTATTAAGGGGTTTATAATTAATAACTAGTCTAGAAATTCTGCGTTCCTGTTCAGCATGTTTATTAACATAGAAAGCAGTACAAGACCATTTGGAGTTTGAGGGTCTTATTAAACCCTTGTATTATAAGGAATTTATTTCCTTTTTGCATAATTCAAAATATTCTGAATTCTTCTGACAAGGCCTAGCCTTGGTAGGAATATTATCCTCGGTGAAGTCTTCTTCGTAAGGAAGACTTACAATATGTTTCTTTCTATTCTAGAATACGTAAGGTAGCATGGTACCTATTCTACTTTCTATTCAGAAGAAGTAAGGTAGCATGGTCACTATTCTAGGATCGTCTCAGAAGACTTACAAAGGTAGTTGAAACCGATGCCTCAGATATTGGGTATGGTGGAATATTGAAACAATACTCTCCAATAGATAAACGAGAGTATCTTGTTCAATTTTATTCGGGAAAATGGAATAGTTCCCAAAATAATTATGCTACTGTAGCTAAGGAAATCCTTGCTATAGTAAAATGTGTTATGAAATTTCAAACTGATTTATACAATCAGAAGTTCTTAATAAGAACATATTGCCAAGCTGCAAAGTTTATCTTTAATAAAAATTTCAAACATGATGTGTTAAAACAAATGTTTATAAGATGGCAAGTATTATTGGCTCCATTTGATTTTAAAATTATTTATAAAAAAGAAACAGATAATGGTCTTTCTGATTTTCTCACTCGAGAATATTTATATTAATAATTCCTCTATGATTCAGGATATGAGGCCCACTTACAGACCTCCTCGGGGAAGAGGAAGAGGAAATGGTGGTAGAGGTAATATCCTCGCCCAAATGGGAAACAGACAGTTGGTAGCTGCCAATATTGCAGAAACCTCAGGTGTTAATACACAACACCCCATGTATAAGGAGTTCATGGATTTTATAAAATTTAAGCAAAAGGAAGGTAATACCTCAACATACTCTTCTGTAATAACAGAGAAGGCCATGAGAATCTGGAGATTTATTACCGAAAGCGAGAAAAAGAACTAATAGTTCTTTTGGAACAGTCCGACCTTAAATGGAAGGATAATCCATGCCAGTTAATAACAAGATATTTTAATACGATGTCATATGCCTCTCCTCATATAAATACAGAATGCATTATGAGATAATTCTCGCATCCACAGGATCAGCTGAAATTCAGCATTTCTATCCTGCTACTACTAAGAGAATTTATAATTTTTCTAAGATAATAATCAAGAAAGTATTATCCTCATATGAATGGGGACTAAGTACTTTAAAGGAAAGAGAATATACTTATCCTGAACAGAAAGTAGCAGTAAAATTCAATTACTGGGATTATATCGAAAGTTTTAATAAAACTTTTTTATATGAGAATTCTCAGAGGAAACATTATTGATTTATTAAATTATGCCCTAATAGGTTCGGAGAGCAAATCCCTAATTGGTTTTGCAAATTGGGAAAATTATATGGACCATCATTAGAAATACTTCCCTCATTATTTATAATCTCCCAAAATTATTTTCCTACAAAAGGATAATATCTTTTATGATGGCATAGAAGCCATGTATTTTTTTTATAGAATTCTCAATCCCCTGAATAATAAAATGGGATGTAGAAGTTGATTATACTACAAAAGGAATTTCCAGTCTAAATAGAATTTTTTATACAAAATTCTGGAGTAAATTACTCTTGTCTGAAAAGAATGGAAAACTTTATGGCGAAGAAATGATAGAACAGATCAAAGCCAAAATTGAGGAATATGTTAATTCAGATGTAACAGATGTGGAAATTGAGGAATTAAGTCCATTCCAGAAGGTTACCAGACAACTTCAAATGAAGAAATGAGCCCTTTCCAAGAAAGAAATTATAGCGCCATACTTTAAGAAATAAAGAAAGATTTGGCAAGAAACTTCGAAATTGAAGTAGGTGATAATATGTCCATAACCTCTCTGGGTAATATCTCGAAAGAAGAAACATGTCTGGCAGGAGAAGCTCAATCAAGCCAGCAAGAGCCAGTCAATCTAGGTGAGATTGAAGAATTTTTGAAGAAATTGAAGGAAGGAACAGAAGAATCTTTTGCAACAAAAAATGATAAAGGAAAAGCAAAAGTTTGAAGAAGACTGAAGGCTCCACCAACAAAATTATTGGGGGTAATAAAACGAAAAACTTTAATAAAGCAAGCGGGACCGGATGCTTTAATAAAGACGCAGGACCGAAGGAATCAACGTTAGAAAAGTTGATTGTCTTTATTACTTTTTCTTTTTTCTTTGTCGGCCAACTTTTGCAATTTTGTTTTTAGTTAGAGACTCCATTATATAAGGAGTGATAATTCATTAGAAAGACAGGCTTTAGCCAAATGCTCTGCCCTCTCTCTAGGATAGCCTTCCCTCTCTCTAAGAATTCTATTGTAAATCTCTCTCTGTAATATTTTTATTTTGGCAATAGAAAATCAAAAAGGTCACCTGGCCACAATCCGACGGTCTCGGTGTCACGACCCGAAAATTTTCACCGACGCGATCGTGATGGAGCCTAACATTTCACTTGCCAGGCAAGCCAACGTTAGAGAATCATTAAACTAATTCCTTATTTTCATTCAGTAAATAACAATAATTAACTAAAATAAAATATAATAAGTGCGGAATATCATAAAACTATATTAATTACTACCACCAGGATCTGGAGTCACAATTCACGAGCATTCTAGAATTTACTACAAGTAATAGTCTGTCACGACCCAAAATTCTACCACAGGCGTCGTGATGGCACCTAGTCTCTAACACTAGGTAAGCCGATTTCTATTACATTTTGAAGTCATTTTTAAAAAACAAAATCTAACAGCGGAAATAATTACAATACACAACCTCCCAAGACTGATAGTACTGAATCACGAACTCTAACTGAATACATGGAATGATCACGAGGACCGAATATACAATATTGTTTGATTAAAATTAACAGTACAATGAAATGAAAAGACTCCAAGGGACTGCGACGACCAAGCAGCTTTACCTTGAGTCCTTACGATCCTGCTTTAACTCTTCTCAAATCCGATTTCTCCAATACCTGGCTCTGCACAAAAATGTGCAGAAGTGTAGTATGAGTACACCACGGTCGGTACCCAGTAAGTATCAAGACTAACCTCAATGGAGTAGAGACGAGGTACAGTCAAGACACTCACTAGTCTAATAACCTGTGCAATATAATATACAAAATAATAGAAAATAAATAATAATAATAAGGGCAGGATAAATCAACCAGTGATATGTACAACAGACAATAAAAATACCATTAATATCACTCAACAATTAATAAATACAATTACACCCAATTAAATCAAGTCCTT
>AWOL01S0001422.1:13481-30725 GCA_000715115.1 Nicotiana otophora
CTCCCTAAATACTACAATGAAAGACTAGTTGAGGAAGTAAGGAAGAAGGCTTCAACCTAAGCTCAGTAACCTAAGGAGGAAATGGTTGTGTAACAATAGTCTCACTACAAAATTGTATGCACTCCAAAAGAAATTGGCACCTACCATGGCTAATGAGCGGGGAGTAAAACCAAAAGTAATATTCGAGACCACATCAGTTGCACAAAATATTTTGGCACGCATGAGAACTCTTATAAGCTAAGTATGCACGCAACAAGGGGCAAAAAGACCAGGAAAACCAATTGATTACATTTGTAGAAAGTTGAAATGGAACGAAAGGGATTATTCGATTAATAATCAGCCGTAAAAGACTCCAGTATGAGTTAAAAGAAGGAATTGGGTCCAGGTCATAGAAAAAGGATTGAATCATTACAAGATTGTATCGTGGTTTTCCATAGCATCCATGAAAGGCTAAAGTAATAACTAAATTCCATGAGCCACAGATCGGANGGAAGAGCCTTGTTATGGCTAAACAGGAGATTACAGACGATTCATCATAACGTGTAAGATAAACATAGTAAAACCCAATATAGTGAATTCTGCCTCGCATTTATGACATCATGATCATTGGGAAATATTTAGATATGAGTTGGAGTAGTTAAAGGTACCATATGAGTGTTACGGAGATAAAAGAGAGTGCCACTGGGAAGTCAGTGAAAATATCAAGTTCAGAAGCAACCCTACAAGCACAAGGGGTGGAAGTAAGTAACTACGGATAATTATAGGCAAGGAAGGACATCAAAAAGGTCTGTCAAGTATACAATGTAATAAGCTCATAACTTTACAAGAGTCAGAGGATCCTCCCTAAATACTACAATGAAAGACTAGTTGAGGAAGTAAGGAAGAAGGCTTCAACCTAAGCGCAGTAACCTAAGGAGGAAATGGTTGTGTAACAATAGTCTCACTACAAAATTGTATGCACTCCAAAAGAAATTGGCACCTACCATGGCTAATGAGCGGGGAGTAAAACCAAAAGTAATATTCGAGACCACATCAGTTGCACAAAATATTTTGGCACGCATGAGAACTCTTATAAGCTAAGTATGCACGCAACAAGGGGCAAAAAGACCAGGAAAACCAATTGATTACATTTGTAGAAAGTTGAAATGGAACGAAAGGGATTATTCGATTAATAATCAGCCGTAAAAGACTCCAGTATGAGTTAAAAGAAGGAATTGGGTCCAGGTCATAGAAAAAGGATTGAATCATTACAAGATTGTATCGTGGTTTTCCATAGCATCCATGAAAGGCTAAAGTAATAACTAAATTCCATGAGCCACAGATCGGAAGATAGCTTAAGCCTACATAAATGTTGATACGAAGGAAGAGGAAACTAAAGAGTTACATCAACCAAGTAAATCAAGAGTCTGATTATTGGATCCAGGACATTATAGACATCATGATTGAGAACCTTGCAGAATCACTCTTAATATAAGAGGTACAAGAGAGATAGTACCAGAGCCATATTCTACACCGACTCTACGATAAAGCCAGTTAGAAGAGTACCAACCTCATAAGAAGTCAGTATCATGCTTCCACTTGNTGAAAATATCAAGTTCAGAAGCAACCCTACAAGCACAAGGGGTGGAAGTAAGTAACTACGGATAATNTAGAGCTTCAAGTTGTGGATGTGAATGGTACCTATGTGGAAGGGAGGTCATGAAAGAGATAGAAGATATGATGCGGGATTTTAAGGCAAATGTAAACAACGTACGAAATACTCAAATATAGAAGGTTGTGAACAGTTCATACTTTGGATAAAAGGTTAGAAGCACGGGGATTCAATATCCAGGAATGATAGCAGCGTCGTCAATGGCATGTGTTCTAGCCTATGGTTTCTAGGTATCGAGAAGCCTGATTAAGAGAGCAAAGAAGAGTTAGAAACGATGTGATGTCTCGCTTGATGTTCCAGAATAACATAAGGAAATCTATCATGCAAGAAAGTTGAAGGAAGGTTGCGAGCAATATAAATGGATACGTATAGGTTGCAAGCTAAAGTATAGTAAAGCGACAAGGTGTTAGGAGGTAGGTCTTCGATGGAGCATATAATTTGCTTCCTTTTAGTATTGTTCGCACTTCTTCACTTGATGTAACTGAACTACGCTTGACCTGATTCCCATTTAAGAGGGGATACATAGGCAGCCCTGTGGGTTCGGTCGCATCTTAATAAAATCTTCATTTTCCCATGGTTAGAAACTATGGGCTAGATCGCAAGTTTAGTCAACTTCGTCATGTATGGAATAACCAAAAATTATTATCAGAAGTATGCATTTAAATTGGGGGAGAATTATTCAGAGGACCCTCAAAATTCTAAAACAAAAGGAGGTTGCAATGTCTATAAATGTGTTATAGTCACTGGCTCATCTAAACTATTTGATCTTACATTTTTGCAAATAATTTGTCAAATGCATACACTTAGATTTTGAAATGTGGTTACAACAATGTGAATAGGCTGTCTTGTAGTCGTATGGTATTCTACATTAATTATCATGGGAAATGTATATACAGTTTTGTGGTGTGGTATCACTGTGATGTTGGGGTTTGCATTGAAAGTCTCCCATTAGAACTTAGACCTGTAGGGAAGAATGAGCGTGAGGGGTTAAGGGTATTTGTGAGTAGAGTTTAGTTCCTGGTTGGGTTACTCTCCCTGACACAACCACTTCCCTGGGCCCTTAGATCCTTGGGAACGTTGATGTGTCAGGGATCCAAAGAGTGCTTTGGCCTTGAATGGAATTCTACCCTTATCCTCTAACCTATTGACATTCATTACTCCCTTTAGGTTTAGCTTTTAATGACAACAAAAGGTTTTCAATACGAATCACTTTGCCATATGTGACCCCACATTGGTATGATTTTCATATTCTTGATTAATCCTATTGTTTGTTATAATTCATTGTGCCTTTTCTAGTTTATTTCAAGTATGATTCTACGCATAGAGTAGCATATATAATGACCTTCTTTCTTTCTTTCTTTTTGAACATTTATTACCATTGGGCCTGCTGATTTCTCAAAGAACACAGGCCCAAGTCTTGTACCTGTGCATTTGGAAGTCTGAAGTTTGCTGATGTCTGCTTCTACTATTTGCGGGGCCTACCTCTCTTCAGGCCCATACCAATGTCACTACTTCCTCTCTACTGCTTTATTTACGTTCATTATTGTTTTACGCCTGTATATAGCACTTACCATATTGGATTGAATATTTTACTCTATATTTTGAATCATGTAGATAATCTAGGCAAGCCTAAAATAAATAGGAGTAAAAGAAACATTAGACATAGTAGTAGATAATCCTAATTCGTTAATCATATGCTGTTTATACTATTAATCTGTACTTATAACTTTTACGAAGTCTTTTGGAATCAAAACCAGCTTTTGCAAGGGATAGTCTTCTCTTACAAAAAATATAAATAGAACCCGAAATTGGCCTTCTAAATTGAGTATTCCTATATAAGTGCCGCTGCCCAGTTTTAAAAGGCTTCCCAACGATTTCTTCAAAGTAAAAATGAAATATGAAAACCAAAGGTTTATTATAGACCCATTTTTACAATGCTCTTATTAGAGTTACATAAATGGCCACAGTCTTTAAATACAAATCGTTTTTTATAACTTAGCCCCCATCTCACATGTTTTATAAACATAAACATTTTGTACAATACCCCAAAAATCTTTCAAGCATATATACATACAAATATTATCTTCAAGACTTTTATAAGCTTATATCCTTTCAAAACTACACATCCTCTTTTCTAATAGCAAGTTCTAAATTAGATATATACAGTATGACGTACCTGCTAAACACTAGTTAAGCAGAATATAGACAACTAATCCTTTAAATCTAGTCTAAGTCCTATGGAGCTACCTCGGGTAAATTTTAACGGGTTCCTAATACCTTACCCTTAGAAGAACAATAAACCTTACCGAAAGTCTCACCGTTTAGAAGACTAATAAAGAAATGACCTTAGTAATTAAATAGGTACCCTAGTATGCCTTGAAATATTAGGTGGCGACTCTCTTTTATCGTTAACAGGGAAACTACAAGTTGAATCTTATTTTGACTCATGCAAAATTGGGTGCAACAATGAAGGATGTGATAATGCCATTAATAGTAAATAACTCAAAGGACTTCGTATTCAGCTCGATCACAAATACGGGAAACATAGACATGCTTTACAAGTATAACAGCTAAAGTCCAAATCTTTCACGAAATCACACAAATATGAGTTTCTCAAGAACTATGATTTTTCCACACTTTCAACTACAAATATGCCTTTTCATTTACAAGTTAGCATGAGGCAAATACATCTCTATGCCTAAATGTCAATATACATTCCAAGTCATCAAATGTCCTATTACCGTCTAGCATGAGGAAAATGCTTCTCTATGCCTATATGTCAAATATACATGTCAAGTAATAATTTCACATAGATATCATCAACTATACACACTCTTAGCACACTCCAGGTTCCTAGATAAAATGCCTCACTTAATAACATACAATCATTGTCATGACCCAAATCACAATTTGGACTTTGAGGGCGCCCAACATTGCCATTGGGCAAGCCAATGGTGTGAACCTGTAATGACCCGACCGCCCATTTTGTCTATTTGAGCCCCGTTTCCCCTTTTTATGTTTCACGTGTGTGTATTTGTGCATGTATGATTTTCGGGGATTGTTGGTTTCACTTTGGGAAGGTTTTTGGTTGATTTGTCCCTTTTGGTTCTTAGTCTAGAACCTTAAGTTAGAAATATTGATCAAGATTTGACTTTGTGAAAACGACCCTGGAGCAGTACTTTGATGGTTCCAATAGGTTCGTATATTTACTTTTGAATTAGGCATGTGCCCGAAATTAAATTCGGAGGTTCCTAGCCTAGTTTGGCTTGTTTAGTCGAATGTTGGCAATTTGAGGGTTTTGAAATTTCTTAAGTTTTATTTTAGGTTGACTTTATACCAATCGGGTTCCGATTTTGGTTCTGGGACTTTGAATAGGTTCGTTTTGTCATTTGGAACTCGTCTATAAAATTTGGTGTCATTCGAGTTAGTTTGATAGGAATCGGACGGTTGGTAGTGATTCTAGTGATTCTTGAGTTCATGGTGCAATTTCATGCATTTTGATGTCCGATTCGTACTTCTGGATTTTAGTTCGGTGCTTTGATGGTGTGAGCGTGTTTGTACGATGTTTTTAGACTTGTATGAATAATTTTTGTAGGGTCCCGAGGGCTCAGGTGAGCTTCGGAAGTGTTTCATATTGGATTGAGTTGGTTACAGGTTGTTGGTGCTGCAACGGTTTGGTATGTTGTATTAATCTTGGAATTATCAATTTTATTGATTTATCATGAGATAACTTATCCTGAGATTACTAATCCACTCTTTGGCAGGTATAAGTTATCTGGTATTATTTTTAATCCTCAGATTACTTATCCGAGATTTAATAACCAAATAAGGCATAAGATGGTACTAAATTTTTTATCACACAATTACTTTTGCTTATCCATTGTACCAAACAGTCCTGAGGGTCCTATGGTTGTCGGGATTAGGAAACTTATTCGGGATAGAATTTTGGATTGCTTTTATTGCATGTTTGGTTATGGGTATTTGCTAATATTGAAATAATTTCAAACTACAATTCTGGTATTAACTATCCCATATTGGAGGTGTATATTAATCCAAGAATTATAATCCCTGAATCAGTGGCGAAGCCACATGGTCACAAAGGTGGTCAACTGATCACCCTTCGTTGAAAACTTACACTGTATATATAAGTAAAATATTACGTTTTAAAGGTATATAATATATATTTAACACCCTTTGTCGAAACAAATTCTAACTTCGTCACTACCCCGAATACCCTACTTTAGAATCAAGATCCCCTACCGGCCTAATTAGGGGTGCTCAAGAAAAACGGGGAAAAAAGAACCCAAAGAAATCGAATCAACCCGGCCTAATTTGTGATCCTTGCTTTTGCAAATAGGGCAGGGGAGGTCACGATGTCATAGATGCGACGCCCTTATCGCATTTGCAAAGACCATATAGAGTTGGTTTTGGTCGTATTTGTGACCATTATGTCGCTTTTGCGAAGTAGGCTACCATCACAATTGCGAAGCCTTAGTCGCGATTGCGACATCTGAATGGGCTATTAGGGTTTGCTTTTGCGATCCCTATTTCACAATTGCGAGGGTTCGCAAATGCAAACCCAAGGTTGCATTTGCAGCTTCTGCACCTGAAGAAACCGGGACTTAGCTTCGTTTATCATATTTTAGAACCCTAGACTCGGTAAGAGGCGATTTTTAGGAAGGATGTTTACTTACAACAATTTGGTATGTGATCTTAATCTATTTAAATTTATTGCATGATTAGTTAAGAGAATAAACCTCTAATACAAGGAATTTAGTAGAAGTTTTGGGGGATTTTGTATATGTTTTGAAAAATAAAAATTTGAGATTTGAGAGTCGAATCCGACTCAGATTTGAAACTAAAACACTTATATGGACTCGTGGGGTTTTGTGTAGTCGAGATCTACCCTTGGACTCGGGTTTTGACTCGGCAAACACGGGGTTGACCTGTAATGACCCGGTCAGTTGTTCTGAGTATTTTAGCCCTGATCCCCTAATTATTGCCTCCTCTGTGTTATATATTGGTTATTTGTCTTTCCGGGGTGTTTGGTTTTGGTTTTTGGTGAGTTTCAGAGTTAAATGGGGCACTTAGTCCCTAAGTTAGAGGCTTAAGTTGAAACAGTTGACCGTAATTTGACTTTTGTGTAGATGACTCGAGAATGGAGTTTTGACGGTTCCAATAGCTCTGTATGCTGATTTTAGACATAGGAGCATGTTCGGATATTGACTTGAAGATAGGTCGTTTCGGCTTGAATTGGCGAAAGTTAGAAAGTTGAAGGTTTGGAAGGTTGGAAAGTTTGATAGGGAGTTGACTTAAAACGACAAGTCGAGTCATTACAGGATCAGGTTGAACGCCGCAACAGATTATAATTTAAGTTTATATCGGGGTCAGATTCTGATTCCAGAAGTTGGACTAGGTCCGTCATGTCATTTATGACTTGTGTGCCAAATTTGAAGTCAATAAGAGTTGTTTTGGTATGAATCGGCATTAACATTGGAATTCAGAAGTTCATGGTTTCAATTGACTTGAATTGGGTTGGGATTCATAGAATTAATGTTGTTTGATGTGATTTTCTACCTCAAAAAGGTCATTTATGTATTTTGGAACCTGTTGGTATGTTCGGACGGGGTCCCGGGGGCCCCGGGTGTGAATCAAATTGAATCAGGAACAAATTTGGACCTTAGGCATTGTTGAATCTCTTGTGCGATCGCACATGCACATTTTGGGCCACAGGTGAGGCACCGTAGAAATGGCCTTCGAGCTGCAGAAGCGAAGTTGGCCTTGCCCAGGTAGGACTGCAAGTGCGGTCATTTGTCCGCGAAAGCAGACTCACTGATGCGGGGAATGCATCACAGAAGTGGAATGGGCTAGCCATCCTGGGGTCCCAGAAGCGGAAGACCCTGCGCATATGCACTTTGTGCAGAAATGCTTGCACATAAACGCTTATGGCTCCGTAGGTGCGAGCTTTCAGTGCATTAGTTGGAACCGCACCTGCGAAGGATTTTCCGTATGTGCGACATCGCAGATGCGACCCCTTGCCCGCAAAAGCAAAATTGCTGGGAAGAAAAGGGTTAAGTTCGAGGGTTTGATTTCATTATTCATTTTTTGACCCAGAGAGCTCAATTTGTGGTGAACCTTTGAGAGATTGTCAATAAATTCATCGGGGTAAGAGATTCTAACTCGATATTGGTGATATTACACGTATCTGTGGTTATTTGTATTATTTAATTAGTGATTTGAGTGGGAAATTTGGGGAGAAATTGTGAAAACTTCTTAGGCTAAATTTCGGGTATTTAAAATGCGATTTGAGTAATTCTTGTATGGTTGGACTCGTTATAGAATGGGTGTTTGGATTTTGGAATTTTTGTCAGGTTCCAAGTCACGTGCCCAGGTTGACTTTTTGTTTCTTTGTCAAGATCGTAACTTTATTGTTCGAGATAGTTTCCTGTAGTTTATATTTATGGTATGAAGTTGTTTTAGTTAGATTCGAGTGGTCCGGAGTTGGGTAATCGAGTGAAGGGCTTACTAGTGGATTTAGTTAGCGTGTTTCGAGGTAAGTGTCTTTCTTAACTTTGTGGAATACTATTCTTGTTGAGTTAGTTATTCAGTTCCGGTTATTATTGTGAGACTCTTGTGCATATTGTGGTGAAGCCATGGGCTATTTATTGTGAAAACACCATTATTGTTGATTTCTTTGGCAAGTTGTGATATTTAGCACTTGAGGTGCGATTTGTGATACGTTGTGATATTTATATGCATGCGGTGGTATAAGGCGTGGGGTTGAAACGCATGCGGTAAGACAAAGTGGGCTTGATACGCGTGTTGCTAGTATGGGAACTACTTGAATCTACGCGGTAAGATAAGGTGGCTAAAACACGGGATGCTATTTTGGGAAAAATGATTTTCATAACTAAATGCAAGGATCCGAGGTGATATAAGGAATGATTGTGAAATATTTTGTGATTTGAGACTACGAGACGGTACCTCAATAGTGATTCTTGTTAATACTTTTCTATTACATCACTTGTGTTCTGTTGCATTTCTATGTGTCATAGAATTTCTTGTTTTTCTTCCGTGATGCATTATTTGCCTTAGTTCAGTGCAACTAGTCTTTGTGTATTTCTTTAGTGTCTCATTTCTATTGCCATCATTATTTCACTGTTATATACTTGTCCAGCTTCTTATTTATTCCAGTAGGGCCTTAACCTGACCTTGTCACTACTCTACCGAGGTTAGGCTTGGTACTAACTGGGTACTGTTGTGGTCTACTCGTGATATGCTTTTGCACTTATTTTTGTGCGGCTCCAAATAACTCCTACCAGTCCAAGCACCCGTGAGATGAGCCCAGTTCAGAGACTTCAAGGAATACATACCGGCATCCGTAGGCCTCGGAGTCACCCTCTATCTAGTCTATTTTCTTTTCATATCCTTTTATAGACACTGATGTATAAGGATGTTCAGTACCATCTTATATAGCTTGTGACTTATATTCGCCGGATTTTGGAAAGTTGTGTTTCTGTTGAGTTACGGAGTTTCTTTATATGATAATGGTTATGCTATTTAAAGGTTCTTTATAAATTCTCAATTAATATTGCATTTATGTTAGGCTTAGCTAGTCTTAGTGACTAGGTGCCTATAAAGGGAAATAGGGGTCGTGACATGACTGGACGTGCCTGGGTTTACTTTTGTTGACTTTTGGGAAATTGTGTAAATATTATGAGATTATTTATCGGAATTGGTTTCTCTTGCATTATTTGATATTATTAGGTCGTTTTGGGTTAGGTTAGAGTTGTGTAGAGGTGAATTCTAAAGGAAAGGCCATTTTTGAGTGATGATTTGGCCTAGTTAAGGTAAGTATCTTGCCTAACTTTGAGTGGAGGAACTACCCCGTAGGATTTGAGTTAAATTGCATTGTTTGATTTACGTGGAAGATTTTTACATGAGTGACAAGTGTGTACACGGGCTTATATGTTGACATTGACCGGTTTTAGAATCTTAGCTTGTTCATATTAGCATTTATTTGAAGTTTTTATCACATGTTATATCCTTCATTGTTGACTTTATCCTTGCTAGCATTTTATTGAATTGGTTAGTACATGCTATATCTTCCATTGTTGAGTTCACCCTTTTTTTGCATTTAATTGGGAGTTAATACTACATGGAACATCTTTCTTGGTTGAGTTTATTCTTCCGTTTCATTAGGTTGTTGTCGAGGCTCTTGTATACATTGTTGTTGAGCCATTGGCTATGTTGGTTGTGTTATTGGTATTGTTCTTTTGGCAATGTTGTGGTACATGGGCAAGTGTGGTGCGAGTTGATTATTGTGTTGTGATGTAATGCAGCATGCGGCAGTATAAGGGTGGTGATATTGATACACATGCAGCGAGATAAGGTGGGATTGATACGCGTGTTGCTAGTAAGGGAGATTACTTGAAGCCACGTGGCGAGATAAGGGGCCTAAAGAACGTGAAGCTATTTCAGGAATAATGTTTTAAAACATCCAATGTAAGACTCACGCGGCGATATAACGAAGATTTATGATTTATGACTTGTGATTTGTGATTTTGAGGTGTGGCACCTCGGGGTAATTCTTGTTGGAAATCTCATGTTGAAATGGCTTGATTATTTAAACCATAATTTATTTTCCTTACTTTGCTTCACCCCTGTTTCTATTTCTATAATGATTATTTTGCAGATTTATCACATGTTTATTTCATATTGTTATATGTTGCCTCTATTTCTGTAGTTAGCTTATATTAACGCTCTCTACAATGTTAGCCTTATCTTGATATTCTTTTCTCTGTTAGCTCTATATTAAAATTTTGTTCAGATTTTCTTTGTCTAATATGTGTCTTGACTTACCTCGTTACTACTTGTAAGGCCCCGTAAAATATTACCTATAACCTGAGGTTTCGTGGTGCCAAAGTTGGATAATGTGTTTGAAAGTTGTTGAAAACTAGTCACAGTACGAAATATTTGGGTTGTACAATGCACTGGGGAGTTAGAGGTCCATTGTGCGATCGCAAAATCACTCCGCAAACCGCATATTCGTCGTAGAGTGAAGCCGAAAGTTGGTAAATTTTCGAATAATTTTGTGGCCATTCTTCTGGCCATAATGATTCTGCTATCGCATAATGGCCGCAAAATGATTATGCTATCGCACAATGTCATCGCGGAATGGACCAGAGGCAACCCAGAATTTGAAAATCATTTTGTGGCCATTCTTCTGGCCATAATGATTCTGCTATCGCATAATGGCCGCAAAATGATTATGCTATCGCACAATGTCATCGCGGAATGGACCAGAGGCAACCCAGAATTTGAAAATCATTTTGTGGCCATTCTTCTGGCCATAATGATTCTGCTATCGCATAATGGCCGCAAAATGATTATGCTATCGCACAATGTCATCGCGGAATGGACCAGAGGCAACCCAGAATTTGAAAATCATTTTGTGGCCATTCCGCTGGCCACATATTGATTCTTCTATCGCAGAATTGCATCGCAGAATTGACATGCCATTTGGTTTCCATTCCACTGCCACATACTGATTATGTTACCATATAATTGCACCACAAAATTGATTTCGGGGGTCATTTTTGGAAATTTTCTTATCCGACCCAATTTAGATATAAGGCCTTATGGGGTCATTTTGCAAGGTAAAAATTGGATTTTTAGAGAGACGTGAGAGTATTTTATAGACAGAAGGAGAATACCTAGCATGCTAATCATCCATTCTTGCCCAAATATTCAATAATGAAGGAAACCAATCACTAGATCTTCATTTAAGAGGTAACATTCTACCCCTAGCCCTAATATTTCGGGATTTGAACTAAATGTAGGTAATAAGAAGTATGATTCTTAGGTGTGGAGGTTGTTGAACTAAAAATGGTAAATGATTTGTTGTGGGGTGAAAGGATTCCACCATAGAAACCTTGTAGTGGAAATTTCACACATATTGCTTGATGAAATGCTTAACTGAGCTAAAACTATTAATCTCTCCCTACTTATGGTTCAATTTTGTTATATCTCTAGTTGATTGGAATTGCTAGAAGTGTTAGGGCGTTATGGTAATCTAAGGGAAGCTCAAGCAAGGTATGTTGGCTAAACTTCTCTCCTAGAATTGAATCCCATAATGTTCTTGTAAATCCCGAGTTATGCATTATAAATTAATTATTCCGAATAAGCTTTGTGTTGAAAGGTATATGTTCAAAATGTGTTAAGGATGCTCTTATCATATGTTGTTATCCTTCTGGAATGTGTTCAAAGCATGAGTTGGGTATAAAAATGTTATGACTCCAAGTAGTGTTTCAAATGAAGGTCAGTATGCCAAATTGTGTAAGAAGTCTCAATGTGCTTAAGACTCTTAATTGCTCAGAGGTGTGCTAAAAGTTGTGATTAGAGATTCTTTGTTTTCGATAATCTATAAAGATCCTTGAATGTGAAAGTAGTGAGCTGGGGATATAAAGTGTGGACACTGTGCCAAGAATGAAAGTTATATTTGTGGCCAATAGCGCCAATGAAACGAAATAATATCAAATGAGCCTTGATTCAACTATTCCAAATTGACTCTGAAAATAGAATTATCCAAAATCTTATGTACTCAAGTCATGTCCAAATATGGTTGTTCTAACTAATGTTATGCTTGCTAGGTATTTCCAATATGTTTTGCGTTCTTACATATTCATGAGTTGAAATTTTGTATTTCCCTTTTGGGGAATGATATTTCAAGAGTACTCTATATGATGATGTTTACGATGACAATCCTTGAAAGTAAAGAAATGAATGTGCGGAATATGATATATGGCCACAGTGCCATAAATAAAGAATAATATGTATGGCTAAGGGAGCCAATGAAATAATGATGGTATAAGTTGTTGAAAGTAATTCTGAACTGGTATATGGTGTGAAAGGTTATGAGATAAACGTATTTGTACTTATGTTTCCAATGTGTTATAAGCTCCTACGCCCTCATGAGGAGAGGCTATGGTGTTCCCAATATTTTAAATGTTCTTGATGTCCTATGATCACCCATGGCAAGTACAAGTAAGTGATGGTATGAACATGAAATGTGGTCATCTGCCAAAATGAGAATTACGATGTGTTATATGTCCCTATGGTTTCAATCATACTATGTATGCTACTAAAATAATTAATGTAAATGACTTTGATATTAAGTCCTCAAGAATCATGAACTTAGATAATGACTTTAAGATGACACGAGAGTATATAATGAAGTGGAAGAGGGATGTCATATGCCAAGTAACAATAAATCTTATGGATAACGTATTTGGGCCATGTGCCATTGAAATTGACTTATTGATTTACCATACGTGTGCTAAGGTAATGAGTTGTGTTCCTCCATGATGACTATGAACGATGAATATGATGTGTTCCAATGATACGAGAACTTATGACCTTAAATATAGCGTTAGTCATGTCTCTTTGGGTTTATATATGGTCATGTTCATAATGATGTGTTATGATCCTCGACGGTCTATGGAACGCATAGGTGTATTGTGTAAGTAAATACTTTGGACGGTCTATGAAACGCATAGGTGTATAATATGAATGAACCGTATTGACGGTCTATGAAACGCATAGGTGTATTGTATGGTATATGTGAATCCTATGGATGGTATAAGATATGCATAGGTGTACAATATGATATGTGAACACTATGGACGGTCTATGAGACACATAGGTGTATAATATGATATGTAATCCTATGGATGGTCTATGAAACACATAGGTGTATTGTGTAAGGAACACTATGGACGGTCTATGAAATGCATAGGTGTATTGTAATGTAATATGTGACCCTATGGAAGGGATATGCAATGCATAGGTGTATAATGATATAGGTGAACCCTATGTACGATCTATGAAACGCATAGGTATATAATGTAGTATGTTATCCTATGGACGGACTATGAAATACACAGGTGTATTGTGTAAGTAAACACTGTGAATGGACAATAAAACACACAGGTGCATTTGTATTGTGTAAGTAAACACTGTGAGCGGTCTATGAAATGCACATGTGTATAATGTAAGTAAACACTATGAACGGTCCGTGAAACGCACATGTTTATTGTATAGGTGATACTGCGAACGGTCTATGAAACGCACATGTGTATTGTGTAAGTAAACACTGTGAATAGTCTATGAAACGCTCAAGTGTATTGTGTAAGTAAACAATGTGAACGGTCTATGAAATGTGAATGTGAAATGTATAGGTGTAAGATAAGAGAGGTATATGGACGATCTAGTGAGACGCATTGTTAACGCAGACATTAAGTGCCCCTTTCGTTGGCCTTGTGTGTACATGTTGTTTCAATTACTTTATATTATGTATTTCTCGCATAGTTCATATCGCACAGTTAATCCTAAATGAAGTTTAAAATCATGTAAGCATAACGAGACTTGAAATGATAATCTATGGGATATTTCATAGTTCTAGATGTACTTCGTATGCCTCTTATTTGAATTACCATCATTTCATATGTTGTTCTATTGCCCTTACATGCGAGTACTATTCCACATGTACTGTCATGGGCTGCTTTCCTTCATCGACCCATGACCCCTTGGACGCGCCTCGTGGCGTCTCGACAAGCCTCCCAACGCCTAGCGCCACGGTAGGCCCCGTGGTCTCGACAGCGCGAAGTGACAAGCGCGCATGCACCTCTGTCGCCCCACCAATAATCAGTACCAGCGCCCAGCAGCTGGCGAACGCCATCAGTGCTGCGCGCACAAACCATCATGTTCCCAACAGTGCCGCATCCACAGACAGTGCCCCGCGTGCAGACCCAATGCCAAGCACCAGCGCCCAGCTGCTGGCAGATCCAAATAGTGTCGCGCGCGCCAATAGCAATGCGTGCGCAGACGCTGATGCTCAAGACAAAGTTGCTTCCATCGGACTTGCTTCCATAGAAGACTAAGTCCTTTTCATTGTAATTATAGAGTAGTTTTACTTCATTCATTTTCACTGTGCTTCTAAAGCTTTCTTAGGTCAACTCATGTAACTTTGGTTTATTTTGTTTAAGCATTATTAAGGGGGACCAAAGCATTCAAACATTCAAGCATTCAAACAATTCTCTGTACTGGTGTCCCTCCCCCGACACCGCATTGCATCTTGTAATTGCTTTCATCATCATCAATACAATCATCAGCTTTCATCATCAATTGCTCATTTTCTGCTGCTTAATTTCTCACGACATTAGTTTTCCCGTGCGGAACTGACAATCTAGTCTAGCGTACGGAGAGGACCTCAGTTGGCGCATAGCAACCGCACTGACATCGGTTGCTTAGCGTTACGTCGCCCTTCCAAGGAACTTCAGGAAGGCCTCGCGTAACAGTTGGTATCAGATCCTATGCTCGACATCAGACGAGGGAACGCATTGCCATCATCATCACCATTTCTGACCATGGTGAATTACGGGGATCGCACCATGACCCTAGAACAGACGGTTGACGCATTACGGTCCATCGTGGATACATTGCCTGATCTAAAAACTAGCCTAGTGCAAAGGTTGGACGACCTGGACCGCAGAACGCGGCAGGCTGAAGTTCACATAGCAAACATCAGTCACGAATCTGAGGAAGACTGGCAAACACCTACCGTCGAGGCAACCAAAATTCATGGAACATTCGAGGACCTCCAAAAGGAGCGTGCCGAGGATTTAGCCCATCGGGAACTAGAGGCAGACAGACTGACCGTCATGTAGCAAAGCATAGACAACTTGGGAGGCCAGCTCAATGTTGACAATGCTTCCCTTCAAAGCCTGCTCAAAGAAGGAAAAAATGAAATTAGGGGTGCCATGAACATCGCCCCTATGCCACAAAAGCTGAAAATTTCAGAGCCCGGGAGGCTAAAGAAGTGGAAAACATCATCTTCGACATCGAACAATACTTCGATGCCGTGGGACAACTGGAAGAATCCAAAAAGGTGGCAACTTCTGCCATGTATCTTCACGGTGATGCAGAACTCCGGTGGCGAGTCCAATACGAAGCCATCAGGGCCGGTGAAGTTACTCTCCAGACATGGGCAGAACTGAAGGCCGCCATACGCCTGCAGTTCTTCCCCGATAATGTGGAATACAATGCACGGAGAAAGTTGCGTGAACTCTGCCACACCAGGTCGGTGCGGGACTACGTGCGTGAATTCTCCGCACTCATGCTACACATACAGGATATGGGGGACAAAGACAAACTGTTCGCATTCATAGAAGGTTTGAAACCTCATGCTCGTATGGAGCTGTAAAGACAACGGGTAGATACCCTGCCAAAGTCCATTCAAGCTGAAGAGTGCCTTAGGGATTATCAGTTGGAAACTCAGAAGGATAGGGCCCATCCACCTGTCCGAGGGGGATACAACGGGAGGCAACCTAGCAGTGGTGGCCCCAACAGAAGCGGAGGAGATCGAGATGCGTCCAAATCTAAGACTCCTTCCTCAAGCAGCAACAGTGCTACATCAGTCAACAACAATCAGGGGAGAAAGCCCCCATCAGAATGCCGTCATTGCGGCGGGGAACATTGGAACAATCAATGCCCCAATACACAAATCAATGCTCAACAAACTGTTGATGATGATGAGCCAGATCAGGACGGCTCAGTCGGTGCAGAACAAGTAGGTGCCTTCAATGCATTTGTTGGCTCCATTCATGATACCTTGGTGGGAACCAGTGCTGGCCACCCTAAGAAGAACACATTCCCAATCGACAAGAAAGGGAAAGGAAAGGCGGACTAGAGGCCTTCCTCATCACAAAAGAGGACCTTAATATTCGTTGACATGAAAGTAAACGGCAGACCTATTCGGGCATTGATAGACATGGGTGCTAGCCACAACTACCTGGCCTCAACTCAGGTGCAACGCCTTGGTCTAGCAGTGCAAAAATGCAAGGGTCGTGTCAAGGCTATCAACTCTCCATCTCAGCCAGTGAGTGGAATAGCTAAAGAAGTGCCAATGAAGCTTGGCCCATACACGGGAATATTCGACCTACGCATAGCCATCATCGATGACTTCGAACTGATAGTGGGATTGGAATTCCTCAAGCAAACAAACACCATCATGGTACCATATGCCAACATGCTCCTAATGATGGGAGACAATGGGGCCAAACCCCGCACCATACCGTGCATAACCATAAAGATGGCAAGTGGAAACATCTCGGCCATGCAGTCAAAGAAGGGAACCAACAGACCTGAACCTACGGTTCCAGCTACCCTCAACATCGTCAATCAAACATCAGATCATCGGCGTCCAACAGCTCATGGCGCCCCTCATTGTGTGGAGACTTGTCAAGCATTCCAAAAGGACAAGTCGGATCACTCAGCACAAGAGGGACTCTTCGAACTGCTGCTTGTCCCACAAAGACCTTGGGAAAGCGTTTCCCTGAATTTGATCACAGGATTACCCAAGGTCGGAAATCATGCAACCATCATGGTTGTAGCTATCACGACCCAACTGGAGGGTCATGACTAGCACCCCGACCATACTTGCCGAGCACCAACGTACATTTTATCTAACATTCCTTATTATCTTTAAGGACCGACAAGATAAATATAAATGGTATACATGGATCATGAACATC
>AWOL01S0001423.1:5626-21081 GCA_000715115.1 Nicotiana otophora
GTACTATAGTACTAGTATTTCTGTTATGAAAAGAGGATGAAGATGGAGTTTTTTCATATATATATATATATATATATATATATATGTACTGCTAGCTCTAGCTACTGATATATTCTTGAAACCATCAGTTTCTTGACTGTTTCTTTTCTATATATATATATATATAAAATGTACATAGTGTGTATAAAATATATACACAGGGATCTAATATTTATTGGTTCTATAACTTCAGTGACGAGTACTGATAAATATTTACCTTTAACATAGCTAGGTTCTTGGCAGTACTGTTGTTATTTCTGCCATTGAAATGAAGAAATGTGAGTTTTACTTATCTGGTTTTTGGTTGTTTGCTTTTATGGGGGGAGAAGTGAAGAACGGAAGAAGGAATGTAGGAGGAAAGGTGAAGTAATAGCAAAGCAGTAGTGGGGTTGTATGCAGACCAGGGAGGAATCATGTTAGTTTGCCTTGCATTTTATAACTTGTTTCATATTTATATCAATAGTAACATACTGTGAACAATTTGAAAAGGAAAAGAAGCAGAAATAAGACCATTGAAAACCAAAAATTGACTACTTGAAGATGGCACGGTGGTAAAAAGAAGTCACTTTTTCAATTACAATGTGATCAAGGGATCAAAGAGGCAAAAGATAAAAGAGCTATATTGTTAGGGGAGGTAACAAATAATCAATGAAACAGTCAAATACGCGAGCTCGTATTGATGGGAAAGTAACAGATACCTAATAAAATAAAATAGTTGAGTGCGCGGAAGCTAGTCCAAACACTAATATAAAGTTACTTAATAAAATAATACACTCAAGTAAATAATACGTTCAAGTTTGTCCGAACACTACCTGCATAGAAAAACTATAGTACCATAATATTAGGAATTTATTGTAATCCTTCCAAGTATTTTGGGTGGGTGTTCAAATGGATGGGTTAGGAATAAAATTGTTCGGGTCATTACAATTTAAAATAAAGTAAAAACTATGGGACACAACAAATTCACCCAATATATGTTTGGGCCAAGTTTGAGTGAAAGAATGTGAAAATAGCATGGACTAGCGTCCGGGGTGGATTTATGGTCTACCAAAGGATTCACGTCAACCTATGATCTTAGACAAAAATTATGTATATTATTCATATAATTTATCTAAATACTACCTTTGTGAACCCAGTTAGATTTGTTGTGTTGGTTCACTGGTTAAGTAGCTGAAAATTTTTCGTAGGGACCAGGGATCGATTCTTGTTGAACCCATCCTCTAAAAATCCTGAGTTTGCCCCTGTAGCTAATATTTAATAGAAAAATATTCAGTATATGTAAATTCATTAAAAAATAGCACTATTTTATGCGGAGATAAATCTAGACAAAAATACAATAGCTGAAACACAAAAAGTTCATGTATAATATGCTGGATTATGGAGCTCATGCATATAAACTTCTAGCATATTATATTGGAATTCCAGCACATTATGAAATTTCAGCATATTTTGCTGGATTTCATATGTAAATAATTTGATTTCTATCATATTATGCTGGTGTATACGGGTGAAACCGTACCCATAAGCCGGCCCGGTTCTCGATAAAATAAATCGAGCAAGGAATGCGATGATAAGAAACCAGAATCAAGGTAAGGGACTCGTCAAGTCAGGCACCGGGGGCACGACGCCCGCCCTCGAGTATATCGAGGCCATGACCTTGGGATCGGTCCAAATCCCTAAAGACTTCAGTGGGCATTATTGGGCAATCGAACATGATTAACGGAAGGCTGTAATACCCGTGACCAACCGAGTATCACGACGTAGATCTCGGCACGTACCGACAGGAATCTAGTAATTAGTTAAACGGGAGATTTTTACCTTTTTGGAATTGTACCTAAAGTAGGATTCTCCTACTATATAAAAGGGGTCTGATTATTTATTGAACACATTGTAACACACATCCTAAATCAATACACTATTAATTTCACTGTTATTCATAGCTCTTATTCTCGTTCACCAGTACTAGCCATTGTGAATCTGAATCGAGAGTGGGAATTTCATCAAGGCTGGAATTGTCCTCCTCATGTGGTTTGAATTTACTATATCTTTATTTGTTTAATCTAACGCAATTTATTGTTTGTATCGAATTAATCCGCGTATCCTTAAAACCACTTAAAAATTTAATTATTATCCGTTTTTTAGGGTATACAGTTTGGCGCCACCGTGTAGTTAAGGATAATAGTGGTAATTTGATACAAATTTCCATAACGCACCTTATTATACACTTGTACTTTGAAGATTCTTTAATTTCATGTCAAAGTTCAAAATGTCGAACTCCCAATCTGCACCTCTAACTATGGATGCCGAGTCTGGTCACCACGCCGAGAACAGAAATATGGTACCCAGGAACGAGGTGCCACCTGTCGATCCCATCGGAGTTTCGGTCGCGGAACTGATCGACGCTAACTCACATGTGGTCATCAATGCGAATCTTCCTACCGATCCTGAGAACAACGTCCGCCGGGGAGTCCGATTGGCATCCCAAAATACACACGACAGTGAAAGAGATGGGATCAACTTGCAAGTGATCTTCGAAATGCTAAAGGCCCAACATGTAGCGATAGCCTAACTACAAAACCAAAGTCGTGCCCCCAACAGAGTTGAGCCCAAGCCGTCCTGGGAAATCACTAGCAGAAACGAACCAATCACTGTGAGGCCGAGTGAAGCTGAACCCGGGACTAACCCCGAAATCATAAAAATGCTCGAGGAACTAAATAAACGGGTAGAATCGAAAGAAAAGAAAATCGAAGACAATGACAAAAAGGTGAAAACTTACAATTGCAGGGTCGACCAAATCCCAGGAGTGCTATCGATATTGAAGGGCCTGGATTCCAAAAAGTTTGTTCAGAAATCTTTCCTTCCGAGCGCTGCTCCGAAGCCAATCTCAAAGAAGTTCCGTATGGCTGAAATTCCTAAGTACAACGGAACAACCGACCCAAATAAGCATGTGACCTCTTACACGTGCTCCATCAAAGGGAACGACTTGGAGGATGATGCGATCGAGTATGTCCTGCTGAAACAGTTCGGGAAAACTTTGTCAAAGGGATCTATGATATGGTATCACAACTTACCCCCTAATTTTATTCACTCATTTTCTATGCTTGCAGACTTCTTCGTGAAAGCACACGCGGGGCCATCAAGGTCGAGACCAGGAAGTCAGACCTTTTCAAAGTGAAACAGAGAGATAATAAGATGCTCATGGAATTCGTGTTCCGGTTTCAAATGGAACAAATGGACTTGCCTCTCGTCGCAGACGATTGGGCCGTTCGGGCCTTCCCCCCAAGGACTCAATACTCGAAGCTCGTTGGCTTCACAGCAGTTAAAGCAAAATTTGATAGAATATTCGACTGTAACTTGGGCGGACGAACATAATCGGTATCAATCAAAATTAAGGTTGAAGATGATCATCTTAGGGCCCCTTCCGGGTCCGTTTATCCCGTTAGAGCTATTTACAGGTCCAAAAGAGACATTGATCGTGATACAACAGAGACCGATGAGGTAATGGGTCCAGACAAAACCCTAAGAGAAGCGAAAGGAGAAGCGATCGAGGTCAAAATAACTGGGGACTCATGAGCAAAAGCAGTTTCGATAGGCCCATCGGGCCTAAGGAAGTACCAAATTTATCGGAGTACAACTTCAACGTCGATGTTGCTATCATTGTATCTGCAATCATACGCATCAGAGACACCAAGTGGCCTCAACCTCTACAGTCCGATCCAGCCCAAAGGGAGCCCAACCTAATGTGTAAATATCATGTCACTCACGGCCACAGAATGGAAGATTGTCGACAATTGAGAGAGGAAGTAGCTCGGTTATTCAACAACGAACATCTCCGAGTGTTCCTGAGCGATCGAGCCAAAAACCATTTCAGGAGTAGGGATTATAGTAAATAGATCGAACAGGAGGAACCTCATCACGTCATTAACAAGATCATTAGTGGAATCGACGTCCCCCGGGGGGCGATGTTAAAGCGTACCAAGGTGTCCATTACTATAGAAAAACGGACTCGAGATTACCTGCCATAAGGAACCTTATCTTTCAACAACGAGGACGCTGAAGGCATCGTACAACCATACAATGATGCACTAATATTATCTGTACTCATAAATAAATCTCGCGTTAAGCGTGTGTTAATTGATCCACGTAGCTCGGCCAATATCATCAGATCGAGAGTCATAGAGCAGCTGGGTCTGCAAGACTAAATTGTGCCCGCAGTCCGAGTTCTAAACGGATTCAATATGGCGTGTGAGATCACTAAAGGAGAGATAACACTATCGGTGAACACCACCAAAACCATTCAGGAAGCAAAAGTCTACGTGATCCAAGGAGATATGAGATATAATGCTCTATTCGGGAGGCCGTGGAATCACAACATGAGGGCAGTGCCCTCGACACTTAACCAGGTGTTGTAATTCCCAATGCCAGAAGGGATTAAAACAATTTACGGAGAACAACCGGCCGCAAAGGAGATGTTTGCGCTCAACGAGGTGGTCCCGATATCCACACTTTCTACACCAAAGGATCCGAGTTTGGTCTCCAAGGGAGGGAACAAATAGCAATCAGTGACACCGGCCCCGACTGAAATGGAGAAGCAGGGGATAGATAAGGACGATGACTATAGAGTTCCCAGATCCTTCATAGTCCCCGATGATTCCGACGCCACCAAATCAACGGTCAAAGAACTGGAGCAAGTCATATTGATCGAGCACCTGCCCGATCGTACGGTATACCTGGGCACGAGGTTAAATCACGAGCTTAGGAAAAACTTATTAAATTCTTTATGGCTAACATAGATTGTTTCTCTTGGTCCCACTTCGACATGACAGGGATTCCGCAGGAGAAAACTACCCATAAGCTGAGCCTGGATCCGAAGTTCCACCCGGTCAAACAGAAAAGGAGGCCTCAGTCCGAAGTCAAACATGCATTCATCAAAGACAAGGTATCTAAACTCCTTAAAATAGGATCCATCCCGGAGGTTAAATACCCGAATTAGTTAGCAAACGTAGTGGTAGTCCCTAAAAAGGGAATACATTAAGAATGTGTGAAGACTACAAAGACTTGAATAAGGCATGTCCCAAGGACTCTTTCCCTCTGCCCAACATCGATTGCATGATTGATGCGATGACCGACCATGAGATCTTCAGCTTTCTCGATGCCTATTCCGGGGACAACCAAATTCGGATGGACTCGGGCGACCAGGAAGAAACGTCTTTCATCACTAAGTATGACACCTACTGCTATAACGTAATTCCATTCCGACTAAAAAGTGATGGTGCAACTTACCAATGCCTAGTAAATCGAATGTTCAATGAACTAACAGGAAAATCAATGGAGGTTTACATTGACGATGTCACGTCCCGTTTTCTCGCGAAAGCAGGTTTCGATATGTGACAACTCTTTTAAATGGGTATTGAAAGAGAAGCGTCGCCACCTAATGAGCTTTAAGGTGTATTAGGGCACCTATTTGCAAATAACTCTGTTTGACTAGTCCGTGTCACCAATGATCGGGTAAGGACTCAAATTACCTCAAAGAGAAGGTGTTAGTCACTCTTCGAGGTGCAGTACTGTGGGTCCCGACCAAACTTTAGACTATGTGGATTATGTAATTAAGCTACGCGATCAAATAAATAGAAGAAAAATTCAGAAGTTGTAGAGTCTTATTAAAACATATGAGAATTGGTACAAGTCTTAATAACTACAAAGGGACAAACTATATTGATCTATGATGAATGACTAAGTGTAAATAACACGCACATAAAATAAGAGGAGGGGATTCCTAAGTTCTTTAGCCTAAAGGATCACCCCGTCCAACATAAATAATACTTCGCAATTCTCTTAAGGTAGAGGTTGCTCGTATTATTCAGGAGGCACAGACTATCATCTCGTGCTACACGATTACTATGTTGGAGTTGTTTACTTAAAGGAGTTCTAATTCAATTCTAAGTCGTACCCTGTGCGTGCTGATAAGTGCATTTTACTTGATTTTTAATATATAATTTGCTCTATAAATATAAAGAAATTATCATATTCTTCCCTAACTTTTAGTAAATTATGTAAGAAAGACTGCAAAACAAGTGATGTAGAATCAAGGAAGATTTTAAGAAATAGCGCACCAAAGGAGAAAAGTAAGTTTTGATGGAGTAAATAAACAAGGCACCAAGAAGACAATTTATGAATCAGGACTTTCATAACAGACCCATAACTGATCCATAATCAACCCATAACGAAACTCATAACCAAAGCATAACTAGTTATGGAGTGGTTATAAAATGGACGTCTTAGAAATTCGGAAGGGGCGTCGAGAGAAGGAGAGCTCAGTAGACTGCTGAATCCATTTAAGAGCTTTTCCTTTTCATTTCAGTCAGATGTTCAGTACTTTGAATTTCTGCTTTTAATTAAATAAGGGGAATTATTCTTTCTGAATATTTCTTTCTATTTTCTTATCTAATGGACAAGAATATTTTTATTAGTAATACTAGCTCCAATATGGAGTAGTCTATCATGTGTTGGGAGAATGATGAATCTTAATATTTTTATATAATAGTAAATTATTCCTCAATTTCACATGCCTGAGCTGAAGCTTTTTATTTAAATCTTATCTGCTTTATAGTTAGGTGTCATTTAATTTGTAACATCTATCTATTTCGTACTACATATTAACTTCTTACTAATTCTGTAATCGAAAGAGGCGGAAGAAGTAATATAGTAAATTTTAGTATTGATAGATGTTAATTTCTATTTAGTGACATCTAGCTCTTATATATTAAAATTGATTTTACACTTATTTATAGTCGAAAGAGGCGAATATTGTAGTAATCAGTTATAACAAGTAGGGAAACCGAAATGGACTTACTAAAAAAGAGTATGCTTTAGTTCAAGTATACATTTCTGACTCTGTAATATTACTATTTTATCGATTAATTTGTATAACCGAGAGGAGTACAATTAATTGTTCAACTTAAGTAATAATATATAAATGTAATCGAGAGAGGCATTTATACATTTGTGAGAAATAAAAATTGAAGAACAAGTATATCTATTATATAATTAAAATATTAAGTGAAGTCAGGATCCCAACACCTTTTATTATATTTGTGAAAAACAAAACTTTTTTTTTCTATTCATGCATTTTTAGTTTGTTAATTGACCACTCAACTCTCTCTGGTTTTATCAAATAATAATTAAATAAGAAACATTTGTAGAATAGATAAATCAATCTATGTGGGTTCGACATCTTTCTATATTATAATTTGATAGAGTACGAGTCAGAATTTTATATACGCCAGACACTCGTCGCGTGCACTACCCGTCCCATGTCTATGGTCAAGGAGGCTTTGGACCTACTATCAGGTGGTTCTATACTTTACTTAGATTGCTCAAAAATGATAAAACTAGGCGACATTCAAAACAGATAGTATTGCATACAATAGCAATAAAAGGCTCGAGTTAACCTCCACACATAAGCACGAAAGCACGCAAACAGATTTCTGTTCAGGCAGTAGACATAATTAAGACGTATTAGAATCCTTAAGTTCTGTAGGCATAATTTCTATATAATTACGGTATTATACATGAAGTGATGTAATTTTTTGACTAACATATAGGCAAATTAGAGCGTTACAAGTCCTATAAATATGATTTCTAATCATTTGCATAATAAGGTAATGCAAAACAATCCTAGAACTCTGAATTTCCAGCACTGATTTTATAGGTATGCGTCTTAGGCAGGTGACAATACCCTATAGACATGAACTCGGTGCCGCTGGCGAGCGTAAGGAAATGGGCCCGTGACATGTGGTATCAGAGCTGATTAAGGCAATACTATGCCATGGCACAATGTCAAGGCAAGGGTGGAGATGGCTAGTGCTTTTTGGATGTCAGTGCGGAGATCATGTCAAAACAGAGATTAATGTTCATATGCCACAAGAGATCGAGAACTCGATACTGCTGGTCGAAGAAAGAAATGGGTGATTCCATTTTCTTTCGAAAGTCTAGGGTGCTACTGAATGAGGTGATATGTCGATGCGTCAGATGGTCAAGAGAAGGCCATATTTTCCAAGTCGTGCAACCATAGTGCGAAGAGTGGGAGCCATGGACTATAAACATTCGACATGATCATAGCGGAGATCTTGCCAAGGATGCGTGCGACGCATCAGTTGAGTGTCTTCCCTATGGGATAGACTTTTGGACTGCCTGAGGGCATTGCCAAGGTGAGGAGACGAATTCGAGGGTATAGTGAAGATTCAGAATTGGGCGGATTTCCAAGTTAGAAGGTGTCATCATTCTGGAAAGGGGTATACCGAATGATCGGAGACCGTTGAGAGTTCAAGTGCGAGGCACTACCGAACCGGGAAGCCATGCTAGCAGGACCAAGAGAGTACCAGTCTATAGGGCGAGTATTGACGTACTACCGGGAGCATTGGGTACTTGATGAGGAAGTGACAGCTGGAAAACAAAGAGCTCTGTTAGGGAATGCGGCGATGCTATCACTTTGTGAATGTAGTACTCACCGAGAGTCATCCCAAGAGCTGGCCGAATGCCAAGTGGGACAACAACGCTAAGAAGTATCCTCCACATTGAGTGTGTGAGGATCCCACCTATGTAAGAGGCATAAGGGCGAAGTTCTGAGTCCGGAAGCCAACACATCTTCAAGGTAATGAGGGCAAGGAAAAGCTACGGGAGCTATGACGGAGGGCGTTTGAAGGCTCTGTGAGTGATTGAGCTACTAGAGTCACGCCAAAGATCACGTTAATGTGCTTACCTGTGAAGGTAAATCTTCAGACGGACATAAAGGTCGTGAGGGTCATGATGTAGTTGACTAGTGTGGGTCAACTACAAAGTTATACACTAGAGGGTGCAAGTGCGGAGGCACTTTCCAAGTGAACACCGAAAGGAGGTGAAGTATAGAGGCACGCTTGGAAGATACTTAGGGGAGAAGTGCAAGGGGAGTGACTCCTTTTGAGACGGGACTTTGAGGAAGTCCAACTCACAGGACAAAGGGAGCCACGAAGTACATACCCGAGGGGGAATACTCCGGGATGTCGTAGGCCATGATGTATCATCGGGGATGATTACAAAATGAGTGTGGGAGGATGTCACAACCCGCACTTTAGGGTTGTAACTTTAGCCAAGAACTGGAGAGAAAAGGCTCTTCTGATTGTCTGACGTAGATCTGTCTATTCGGGAAACTTGGGCTTTTTAATTTTAAGCATATATAAGGGGGTATAGGTGATGAAAGCTCCGACCTGCCTCCCCCATACGTGCTTCCACCAAGCCGTATGGAACGAGCTACCTTGGGGGCAACCTCAAGGGCCTTCTTGGATTACTCAAAGGAGTGTCCTAGGTATCCATACGAGTTAGGGAAATCTATGGACGACGCGATGCCTTCGGGCTAGCGTTGGGCATCAAAGAGGCACTGGAGGATCAATGTGTGGGACGGCCAGCCCCCCGGGCTGCCGAATGTTGGAAGGAGACCTCCGTGTCGATTGGATACTTGACGCACCTATCTTAGGGGCATCATGTGTCGACTTGTGAGCATGGCTTGGGTTCAACCATGCAAGCAAGGGTCCATTTGCCTAAACGTGCAGTTGTGGGATGACACTGCCTATTCGGGATGGAAGCGTGTCGCGAGGGCTATGTATGGGCATGGCACGAAAGACGCACATGACAATGGCCAAGGACTAAGGGTTTCCTTACTCGGGCCAAGCACGAGATAGTTGCGGATGCACTAGGCGAGTGTTAACCTTAAGAATTGGGCTGTGTACGCGGGAGCGATGCTCAGTCTTGGGCGAGGGACAAGACATGTCCAAAGCCAATCCCCCAGGGCGCGCATGGATTGTGATCCTAAGATGAAGCGCCACAACATGAATTGTGATCCTAAGATTAACAAATGATAATGACATGGTCGATAGACTCCCCTTTGGGGTATATCCACAACAGTCTTCTCAAGAAAAAACATAAGGATTCAAGGAAAGTAGAAATGCTACTAAGGAAACCTATTACGAAATCTTAGGGTCAACAATATCACAAGCTCAATACCACAACTAGTCAGTGAATAGGTACTTAATACAAATTGATATCAAAGATTCCCTAGGCATTAAACCTGAGCAATCCTAGCATTAGCAGGCATGAGTCTACAGAACATGATGGTAGTAAAGCAAACAACTATAATGAGGATTCGGGTTCACAAATGGTAGAGTAGCATGCTTGTTTGAAGAGTTCAGAGTTCATACAGACATGACCAAGTAACAAGTTATGCCTGAATGGCTTAGCCTAGAGAAATACAGTCGAGCAAATTCTGGGCATGAATAAGTATCCCAAGAGTTTTAATACAATAACTCAGAGCAGTGCATGAACATGGGCAAGCAACATATATAGGAAACTCATATGTCCATAAACATAGTAGACTAAGTAGGTTCAAGATGGTCAAAATATACATAGCGGGAAGACATCCGAGTACAGGATTTAGGCAAGTTTAGATGCTAGAGAATACAAGACTATAAGCTAACTTCAAGGTAGATAGGATTGGAAACAAAGGTAACAACATATTGTAATTATATAGGTTTAGAAAATTCGAACAAGCATGGTATTCAGGTCATGACCACAACTAAGCGTAGAATTTTAAGAGTCAAGGTACTCACCAGTTACAAATTAAACGAACAAGGAAATTAAGCTCCGGCAGCAAATCAACTAGCAATAAACAGCAAGACTCCTAGAAACTCAGTGCGTCAGAGTTCCCAAGGGTCTCGAATGAACCCCGGGCAGTGCTCACACTGAGAAGGAGCAACAATTGAATTCTAGTGGCCTTGGCTTTCAGCCGGCCAAGGTCTCATATTTCAGAATAGTAGAGTGAAGGAGAGTGAGAGAATAACATTGGTTAAGGTTCGTTTAGGGGAATTAGGGGAAGGGTTTATATGGTGTTGAAATGGAATAAACAAACAATTAAAACAATCGATTAAACATAAGTAAGTAAAGAAAATATCGCACACAATCAGTAACAGAGCTGACAAAGGAAGAGATTGAATTTCAAACCCTAGTTAGGGTTCAACGATTGAAAATCGACCCGTGGATGTGGGGCGAGTTGAATAAACGGGTCCCGATCGGATTGAAATAAAGAGGTCGTTTTGTTTGGGACAGGGCAGATTGGGCTAAGGTTTGGGGTGTTTGGGCCATTAATTTGGTCCGAAAATTGGCTTGGGATTGGGCTGGAGTTTAAATAGAAGGGATTAAGAAAAACATAATTATAAAAAATGACTAATAAATAGTACAATATTATTCACATAGTAAAATACTTGAAACTAACATCTCAACATTATAAAAATATAAGAAATGCTATTTTAGTATAAAATAATATAATAAATACAATTATGTACAGAATATAGGCTATTATTGTAAAATTATATAAAATTGCTTTAAAATACAATTATAATTATATAAAAATAAGTAAAATATTATGAAACATATATGTGGATGAAAATAATAATTTTGGATGATTAAGTCATTGCAAAATAATTTAAAGGTGTAATTAATAAATATTTGAACAATTTAAATGCAAGAAAATCAATTTCAAAGCCATAAAAGTTATGAAACATTATAGAGAGTACTTATATAACTCTTGTAAATTAAGTAATGATGCAAAATGATATTTTGAAAGTATATATATTATTTGAAAAATATGATTAAAAAATTGGGTATCAACAACTGCCCATCTTTACTCGGGAATGATGAAAGAGTTGTCGGGTAAATAAAATGATGACCAATTTTGTTCGAAGTGAGTGAGGAATGATGTGTTTTTCAAGGGCCGAATCCTAGTTTTTGAGTTTCCTACATGTCCCTGGTGTTATGGGAATCGGGTCGTATGTAGTTCTGGATCCAACGACGAAAGAAAGCGATGGAATTGTTATAAGAGTGGTCGTATGTTTCAAAAAGGTTCTTTTGGGTAGGATAGTGTCGTAAGTAATTGGAGCTATAAATGAGAAATGAACATTACAGATGTACGAGGAAGATATTTGAACAGTTATAGAACAAAAAGTAATCAATTGTTGATCATCGGTTACGTTTGAGGTGATTGAAGGATGTGAATGTTGTGAACGGAAATCGGAGCGAGAATTGCTCTTGTTTGTAGAATGGCTTCCTACCGAGTTACCTGCAAAAACTTAAAACACAATGCATGCGAATATATATGGGTGATTGCGAAAATGTAACAATGATGCAAATTCCCTTTGGACCATGAGAGTTGTCTTTGGACGATGAGGATGATGTCCTTAGACTATGATGTCCTGGGCCATGAAGTGTATGATAAGGGATTCGCAGGCCATAGAATAGTGTCCTCGGTCCATGAGGATGGTGCCTCCGGACTATGACGCCTTTGAATAATGATATGCAATTTTGAGATATCCTCCGTCCATGGCATGGTGTCATCAGGCTATGAGGATGGTACCTTTGGACTATGACGCCTTCGGACAATGTGACAATGTTTCAGCCCATGAGATAGAAGTATGTGGTAATATGGATTGTTTGATAAAGGAAGCGTGTGATGCTTAGTCGTATGCGAGAACGAGACGAGACCGGGTTTAGTATTGTATGAGATGAGGGCAGTGCTTAGCCCGATGCAAAGAGCGGAGACAATACTTAGTCTCATGCAAGGAAAGGCAATTCCTAGCCTTATGTAACAATGGAGGCCATGTTTAGCCTCGTGCAAGGAATGGAGACAATGCTTAGTCTCATGCAAGGAAAGGAAATGCATAACTTTATGCAATGATGTAGGCAATACTTAGCTTCGTGCAAGGAATAGAGACAATGCTTAGCCTCGTTCAAGGAAGGGAGATAATGATTAGTCGCGGGCAAGGAAAGTCAATGCTTAGCCTTATGCAATAATGGATGCAATGCTTAGCCTAATGCAAGAAATGGAGACAGTGTTTAGTCTCACGCAAGGACAGGCAATGCTTAGCCTTATGCAATACTGGACGCAATGCTTAGCCTCATGCAAGAGATGAAGACAATGTTTAGTCTCATGCAGGGAAAGGTAATGCTTAACCTCATGCAAATGATGAGAAGTCAGTTTTTGGCCTTATGCAAGTAGAGGAAGGCAGTGCTTAGCCTTATGCAAGAATGGAAGTAGAGCTTAACCTCATGCAAATGTTGAGAAGACAGTGTTTAGCCTTATGCAAGTAGAGGAAGGCAGTGGTTAGCCTTATGTAAATGAGAGAAAGAAATTATTAGCTTTATGAAGGTGAAGACTTTGTGCTTTGCGGTGTATATCCCTATGCAGGTAGTGGTCATCGCGCTTTGCAGTGTATGCCTGTTGAGAAATTCTTGACGATGTTGTACCTATCATTCCTTTTCGAATACTTTGATGATGCAATCCCAAATTTTGAGGAAACTCAAAATTTTTGCCCCAGTTTCGTCTTTGGAGGGAAATTGAGTTTTTGTTATAATGAGACTGAACGCAATAATGGGTTACCTACGTACCCCCAGAAATTTGGGTCAAAAGATAGTTCATATTTGAAACTTATAAAATCGCTTGAGAGTGCAAGATCTATATGATAGGATAGTCCTCTATTGAAGTCCTGGTGAATGCTCCAAAAGGACAGAGTGTGACTACAAAATCAAGCTTAGACAAAATAATTTTAGAAGAGTATCATGGGTGGGTGGGCGGATATTAGTAGACTAATAGCGTAATACTTGAGTGGTATTGATCATTAAGACTGCAATTATCGGGAAGGTCCCAACGATCTTAAGACTCGGGCGCATAATATGGAGTTAAGAAAACAAGGTGCCGAAAGAAAACAGATAGTTCTAACCTCCTTGGACTTTGGATGTTATGCCTTGGATGTAAAGACGCGCAAGATATGCAAGGAAACGAACTATTAGGCCACATTTGCTGCTAAGATAGAGTTGAATTACTTTGACAGATCAAAGATTGATTGTATGAACAAGCAAAATGCCCTATCGTTTTTTTAAAAAATAGAATATTATGCCAGTTGGACAAAAAATCTGAAGAACCCAAGTTAAGAAAGTTTTATATAACTCGAATATTGCATAAGTTGGGATAAAGAACGAATATCCAAAAATGACGTTATTCAGATGCTACCCCTAAGGCTGATCTAGAGTGGGTTGAATAGAGGATAGCGACAATTGAATGGTAATCTCATTTTGAAAAAGTTATACCCACATAAGGATAATTGAGATGAAATGTCCCTTGAGAAAGAAATCACGCCATTAACTGTGACTGATGATAATGATAGATTAGTTATGTTATGTAACCAATGGATGAAATATTCCATTTAGGCAAAATAGGATATTGTGCACCGGGAACAGGAAGATAGTTTATTTAAGCCCAAGATTAGTGTGATATGAGCCTAAGAGTTAAAGTCTAAGAAATGCCCTAAAATTTATTCTATTACGTGTGGAATGATTTTGAAAGAATATGTCATGAGTACTTTAAAATAAATAGCAAGAGAATAAATATAAATATGTAAGAGAGAGAAGATAGACACACATATAAATGTGTAAATAAGTCTTTATGGGGATGATAAGAGAGATAAGGATGCTTTGAATAAGTTAGACCTACCATTCCTAAATTTGATAATTGAAGACATCAGTCAGCATATTATCACATCTTTCTCCAAATAATGCACTATCAAATTGTCACTTGGGATTGTAAAAGAAATCCCATTAGACTTTGGGAAAGGTTATCTAAATGGACTTAATACACCAAGGGTACTTATCCATCCTAGGTTCAACATAATACATGCATAGTTTCCACCAGAGTAGGTTTTTAAGGGGTCCAAACTGGTACTCTCAAGCGGACAACTTAAGAGGGAAAGGCATGGGACCGTCGATTGCACCGCTGATCGACTAGTCTACCGCTAATACGCCTTTCAGATTTGACTAGGGTATTTACAAAAAGCGCAGACAGTCATCAAGCGCTGCTATATTGATAATTGGTACGAGTGGAACAAGATGTTGAAAACATGCAGTTGCAAAAAATAACATGTAGTCAAGTAGTTCACACGATGAAAGCACATAATGGTAGTATTAAATAATGCGATATAAATAAGCGAGAGGGAAAGGTAAAAGAAAAGACAAAAATAAAAAAGGTTAGCATAGTTCACAAAAAATTCGAAAACATAATTAAATAAAGCGAATAAAGGAGACGGGGAAGGAAGGTTCATGATTTAGCAATTTTGAGAAACTAAAGGGACGGGGAAAGGGAGGTACATGAAAGAAGTCGAACAGGCAATCCCATAATTCACACAAGCAAAATTTATTATGGTAAGAGCCTAAGTATATTACTTCAGCAGAGTCGTCATGCTATCACATCCCGTTTTCTCGCTAAAGCGAATTTCGACATGCGACAACTCTTTTAAATGGGTATTGAAAGAGAAGAGTCGCCACCTAATAATTTTTAAGGT
>AWOL01S0001423.1:21412-40288 GCA_000715115.1 Nicotiana otophora
GTGGGCGGGCGGAGATTTGTATAGTAATAGCGTAGAACATAAGTGGTATTGACCATTAAGACTGCGATTCTCGGGAAGGTCCCAACGACCTAAGATTCAGGCGCATATTCTGGAGTTAAGCAAACAAAGTGCTGAAAGCAAACATATGGGTCTAACCTCCTTGGACTTTGGATGTTATGCCTTGGATGTAAAGACGCGCAAGATACGCAAGGAAACGAAACTATTAGGCCACATTTGGCTGCTAAGATAGAGTTGAATTACTTTAACAAAATAGAGATTAATTGTATGAACAAGCAAAATGCCCTATCTTTTTAAAAATAGAATATTATGCCACTTAGACCAAAAAGTCCGAAGAATGATCTGGAGTGGGTTGAATAGAGGATAGTGACAATTGAAGGGTAATCTCATTTTAAAAAAATTATACCCACATAAGGACAGTTAAGATGAAATATCCCTTGACAAAGAAATCACACCATTAACTACGACTGATGATAATGATAGACCAGTCCTTTTATGTTAACAATGAATGTAATACTTCATTTAAGCAAAATAGGAGGTTATGGTCAAGGGATGGGAAGATAGGTTGTTCAGGCCCAAGATTTGCATTATTTGAGCCTACGAATATAAGTCTAAGAAATGTTCACAACTTGATTGTGTTAAGCGTGGAGTGATTTTGAAAGAATATGTCATGAGTACTTTGAAATAAATAGCAAGCGAATAAATATAAATATGTAAGAGAGAAGATAGATACAAATATAAATGTGTAAATAAGCCTATCCGGAGATGGCAAGAGAGATAAGGATGCTTTGAATAAGCTAGTCTTACCCCTCCTAAATTCGATTAGCTTAAGACAATAAATAGTTAGCATATTAAAACATGCTTCTCCAAATAATGCACATAAAGTATGAAGTTGTCACTCGGGATTGTAAAACTCCCTTTAGAATTTGGGCAAGGTTATCTAAATGGACTTAATATGCCAAGGGCATTTATCTATCCTAGGTTCAATCATGATGCATGCAGCTAGTCTCTAATAGAGTAGGTTTCTAAGGGTCTAACAAATACTCTCAAGCGGACAACTTGATAGGGGAAGGCACGGGACTGTCGATTGCACCGCTGGTCGACTAGTCTTTCGCTAATAAGACTTTCCCAATTTAAGGGTATTTTGGAATGCGCGGTCACTCATCAGGCTCCGCTATGTTCATAATAGTCATAAGTGAAATATGATGTTGAAAGCATGCTCATGAAAGTAATAACACATAGCCACGTAATTTTGCATAATAAGAAAGCACATAAGAACGAAATTTAACAAAGCAAATAAAAGTCAATAAGAAAGAAAAATAGAAAGGAAAAGAAATATAGATAGCATAATCCTCAAACATAATCTGATATTGAAGCAACTAAAGAGAATGGGAAAGGGAGATACATGGAAGGAGACAAAAATAACTGACAATTAGATACGATACACAATTTAGTAGGCTTGGGGAAAGAAATATGCGAGATAGATGAAACAATAAGGAGGGTATGTGCATGGAAAACATAATTATAAATCAAAAAATAAAGAAAAAGGGAAAAGAAGGTACGTTGCAAGAAGTAAAGAAAAAACGAACAATAATTACAATAAGCCCAAAAATCCCACATAAGAATAAAACTCGTTATGGTAAGAACCTAAATATCCCCAGATGAGTTGCTATACTGTCGTGCCCCGTTTTCTCGCGAAAGCGGGTTTCGACATGTGACAACTCTTTTAAATGGGTATTGAAAGAGAAAAGTCGCCACCTAATAATTTTAAGGTACGTTAGAGCACCTATTTGCGAATAACTCTGTTTGACTAGTCCGTGTCACCAAAGATCGGGTAAAGGCTCAAATTACCTCAAAGAGAAGGCGTTAGGCACTCTTGGAGGTCCACAACCGTGGGTCTCGATCGAACTTTAGACTTTGTGGATTATGTAATTAAGCCAGGTGATCAAATAAATAGAAGGAAAATTCAAAAGTTGTAGAGTCTTATTAAAACATATGAGAATCGGTACAAGTCTTAATAACTACAAAAGTACAAACTATATTGATCTATGTTGAATGACTAAGTGTAAATAACACGCACATAAAATAGGAGGAGGGGAGTCCTAAGTTTTTTAGCCTAAAGGATCACCCCGTGTAACATATATAATACCTCGCAACTCTCTTAGGGTGGAGGTTGCTCGTATTATTCAGCGGGCACAGACTATTATCTCCTGCTACCCGATTACTATGTTGAAGTTGTTTACTTAAAGGCGTTCTAATTCAATTCTAAGTCGTACCCTATGCGTGCACTACTCGTCCCATGCCTATGGTCCATGAGGCTTTGGACCTACTATCAAGTGGTTCTAGACTTTACTTAGATTTCTCAAAAATAATAAAACTAGGCAACATTCAAAACAGATAGGACTACGTACAATAGCAATAAAAGGCTCAAGTTAACCTCCACACATAAGCACGCAAACTGATTTATGGTTAGGCAACAAACATAATTAAGACGTATTAGAATCCTTAAGTCCTGCAAGCATATTCTATATAATTCCAGTATTACACAGGCAGTGATGTAATTTTTGGACTAACATATAGGCAAATTAGAGCGTTACAAGTCCTATAAATATGATTTCTAATCGTTTGCGTAATAAGGTAATGCAAAACAATCCCAGAACTCTGAATTGCCAGCACTAATTTTATAGGTATGCGTCTTAGGCAGGTGACAATACCCTATAGACATGATCTCTAATAGTCGCATAATTAGGCAGTGAGGTCGTTTGAAAACACATGATTAGTAGCGTCAATAAACACCCTATAGGCAGGATTTCTAACAATTAGACTTGATTTTATAATACTTTATCCCTATAGGCATCCTATCTAAGTGAGGCTGTACAAAAGTAGCATGAAGCAGTTGATTAATTATTAAACCTTATAGCTAGGGTATCTAGGTTAGCAAAGGTATTGCATTATTGTATCCTATATGCATATTATCTAGGAGCGTTGAATAACAGACATGGAAACGAGTGTAGCATATTTTGACAAGTTAAGTGTGTGCGTGATTTCTATCAGTGTACAACACAAGCTAACAAAACAAATAAGGCATGCTGGACATAATAGCAAATAGAACACATAGACTCTATAGGCACGTTTTCTACTCATTCATGCAAGCATTAGAATACCCCAACTACCCTATTCATTAATGCCCCCAATTATTTGTTTACAAATTATTACAGGCCCAGTTCAAAACAAATACGAACTTAATAGGGCTATTACAGGCCCAAATACAATAATTACATGTCCAACACAAGTACAAAGTAACCCAGCAGTGCTCTTCTGGGCCTTCACCAACCATACTCTTGCATATCAAATAAGCCCAATACCCAGGCTCGCAAGCTTGTTTGACAAATGCTCAAATCCAATAACACACACGGCCCAATAAGTGAGGCCCCAAACATGTCATTCAAATGGCTCAGAGCCCAGGCAAAGACACATGGATTTTCTATTATTACAATCATCAGCAGAAAGATTTTCTAAGTATTACTTTAGGGGTTACATCTAACAGGTGAGAGGACGCACATGTACAAAGACCTTACAATGAGCACATAAGTGAGGCTTTCAAACTAACAAATAAGATCAAAGCATACACATCTTATGATGCACCAGATTAGTTATGGGCAACATGAATCCACAAAGCAAGAAACTCAGCATGAGAGTTAAGGAAAGGGATTAGTTCTAAGAAGATTAACAAATGATAATGACATGGTAAATAGACTCCCTTTAGGGTATATACCACAACAATCTTCTCAAGAAGAACATAAGGATTCAAGGCAAGTAGAAATGCTACTAAGGAAACCTATTACAGAAGCTTAGGGTCAACAATATCACAAACTCAATACCACAACTAGTCAGTGAATAGGTACTTAATACAAATTGATATCAAAGATTCCCTAGGCATTAAACCTGAGCAATCCTAGCATTAGCAGGCATGAGTCTACAGAACACGAAGGTAGTAAAGCAAACAACTATAATGAGGATTCGGGTTCACAAATGGTAGAGTAGCATGCTTGTTTGAAGAGTTCAGAGTTCATACAGACATGACCAAGTAACAAGTTATGCCTGAATGGCTTAGCCTAGAGAAATACAGTCGAGCAAATTCTGGGCATGAATAAGTATCCCAAGAGTTTTAATACAATAACTCAGAGCAGTGCATGAACATGGGCAAGCAACATATATAGGAAACTCATATGTCCATAAACATAGTAGACTAAGTAGGTTCAAGATGGTCAAAATATACATAGCGGGAAGACATCCGAGTACAGGATTTAGGCAAGTTTAGATGCTAGAGAATACAAGACTATAAGCTAACTTCAAGGTAGATAGGATTGGAAACAAAGGTAACAACATATTGTAATTATATAGGTTTAGAAAATTCGAACAAGCATGGTATTCAGGTCATGACCACAACTAAGCGTAGAATTTTAAGAGTCAAGGTACTCACCAGTTACAAATTAAACGAACAAGGAAATTAAGCTCCGGCAGCAAATCAACTAGCAATAAACAACATGACTCCTAGAAACTCGGTGCGTCAGAGTTCCCAAGGGTCTCGAATGAACCCCGGGCAATGCTCACAGTGAGAAGAAGCAGCAATTGAATTTCAGTAGCCTTGGCTTTCAGTCGGCCAAGGTCTTAAATTTCAGAATAGTAGAATGAAAGAGAGTGAGAGAATAACATTGATTAAGGTCCGTTTAGGGAAATTAGGGGAGGGGTTTATATGGTGTTGAAATTGAATGAACAAACAAGAAAAATAATCGATTAAAGATAAATAAGTAAAAACAATATCGCATGCAATTAGTAACAGAGCTGGCAAAGGAAGAAATTGAATTTCAAACCCTAGTTATGTTTCAACGATTGCAAATCGACTCGTGGATGTGGGGAATCAATCCCTTTTCCGTGTATATGGATGAGATATCGTACAAATCTTGAAGATCAAAGCTGAACATGTCCGATCTGGAATGGTGATACTTGCCAAAATTAGGGTGAGTACTAAGTAACATCAAGAGCGTGTGAGTAGTAGCAGGGTAGTGTAAATAAGGTAACCAGATCGTATGACTCCATAGTATAACCGAATTCGGAGAGATTTTTGGGGGATAAGACAACTAGGGTTCGTAGAAGATGAGAGTGTGTGTGGGAGGCTGGGAAAATAAAATGGTCTCTAAGGTTTGGAGTGGGGATATAAGGAGAGTGAGGGTTTTATTTCGGGTCGTTGATCATTTGAGATCAACGACCAAGATTAAAAAGGAAGGTGGGGCGAGTTGAAAAAACGGGTCCTGACCGGATTGGAATAAAGAGGTTGTTTTGTTTGGGCCACGTAGATTGGACTAAGGTTTGGGGTGTTTGGGCCATTAATTTGGTCCGAAAATTGGCTTGGGATTGGGCTGGATTTTAAATACATGGAATTAAGAAAATAATAATTATAAAAAATGACTAATAAATAGTAAAATATTATTCACGTAGTAAAATGCTTGAAACTAACAGATCAACATTATAAAAATATAAGAAATGTTATTTTAGTATAAAATAATGTAATAAATATAATTATGTACATAATATATGCTATTATTGCAAAATTATGTAAAATTACTTTAAACTTCAAATATAATTATATAAAAATAAGTAACATATTATGAAACATATATGTGGATGAAAATAATAATTTTGGATGATTAGGTTAGTACAAAATAATTTAAAGGTGTAATTAATAAATATTTAAACAACTTAAATGCAAGAAAATCAATTTCAAAGCCTTAAATATTATGAAACATTACATAGAGTACTTATATAACGCTTGTAAATTAAGTAATGATGCAAAATGATATTTTGAAAGTATATATATTATTTAAAAAATATGAGAAAAAAATTGGGTATCAACGAGACAATATGTTAGTTATGTCCCAGCGAGCGGAGGACCGTTTGAAACATTTACAGGAAACCTTCGGAGTCGGGTCCGGGAAATTTCTCGGATTCATGGCGTCTAATCGGGGAATCGATATCAATCCCGATAAAATCAAGGCTATAGAGGACATTACCGTGGTGGACAATGTCAAGGTCATTCAAAGGCTAACCAGGCGCATAGCCGCGTTGGGCCGATTGATTTTAAGGTCCTCAGAGAAGAGCCATCGGTTCTTCTCGTTATTGAATAAGAAGAATAATTTCTCATGGACGCCGGAGTGTCAGCAAGCCTTGGAAGAACTCAAGCGGTACCTTTCGAGCCCGCTTTTGCTTCATACTCGGAAGACAGATGAACAGTTGTACCTTTACTTAGTGGTATCCAAGATAGCAGTAAGTGGAGTCTTAGTCGGGGAAGAAGAAGGTACGCAATTTCCTATTTACTATGTTAGCAGGACACTAGGCGAGGCCGAAACTAGGTATCCGCACCTAAAAAAATTGGCGCTCGCTTTGCTAACCGCCTCTAGGAAGTTAAAACTGTATTTTCAATGCCATCCCATATGTGTCCTGACTACTTACCCATTGAGGAACATAATATCAACCCCGAACCGCCATCAAATCTCAAATTTTGGCAGACTTCGTGGACGACTTCGTACCATCCCTAATACTCGAGGTCGAGAAGGAGTTGTTGTTGAACTCGGGGACCTCATCCAGAATCTGGACCCTCTTTATGGACGGTGCCTCGAACACAAAGGGGTCCGGACTTGGCATCATGTTGAATCCACCAACGGGTAATGTAGTTAAGCAATCTATTATAACTTTAAAATTGACTAACAACGAGGCTGAGTATGAGGCCATGATTGCAGGTCTCGAACTGGCTAAAAGCCTGGGGGCCGAGGTGATTGAAGCTAAGTGCGATTCCCTTCTTGTGGTGACCAAGTTAATGGAACGTTTGAAGTCAAAGAGAAGCGAATGCGAAGGTACCTGGCTAAACTACATGTGACGTTACATTGGTTCAAGGAATGGACTTTGAACCATGTACCTCGAGATGAAAATAGCAAAGCCGATGCTCTTGCCAACATAGGTTCATCAGTTGATGACGATGAATTCAACTCAGGAACGATTGTACAACTCATAAAATTGGTAGTGGAAGAAAGCCACGCCTAGATAAACTCGACAAGCTTAAGCTGGGATTGGAGAAACAAGTATGTTGATTACCTGAAGACCGGAAAACTGCCCTTGGATCCTAAAGAATCGATAGCTCTGCACACGAAGGCGTCCATGTTCAGCTTGTCCGAAGACAACACCCTATTCAGGAGAAAGTTTGATGGCCCATACGCCATATGTCTGGGACCGGGAGATACCGAGTATGTTTTGAGGGAAGTTCACAAAGGCACCTGCGGGAATCATTTGGGTGCTGAATCGTTGGTTGGTAAGATAATCAGAGCCGGATACTACTAGATCGACATGGAAAAAGACTCAAAGGAGTTCGTGCAAAAATGCGATGGATGACAAAGACATGTACTGATGATTCATCAGCCCGGGGAGCTGCTACATTCAGTTTTGTCACCCTGGCCATTCATGAAATAGGGAATGGACATCGTTGCCCCCCCTGCCATGGGCACCCGGTAAGGCTTAATTCATATTATTTATGACTGACTATTTTTCTAAATGGGTGAAAGCTTAGGTGTCACGACCCAATTTCACCTATAGGCCGTGATGGCGCCTAACGTCGCCGCTATGAAAGCCAAGGGTGAACTAGCCATGTATTTATTCTTTTTAACGATTTCCAAATAGTTAATATTTATTTATTAAGTAAGAGGTGAAAAATTTAATAAAGTAAAGTGTAAACTAATATAAGAACAAATGTGGTGAAAATTATACCCAAAAGCCATCAAATGTCTACTAGCATAATCCCAAGACCTGGTATCACATGTGTATGAGCTACTAGTAGAATATACAAAACACTAATCTTCTGTCTCAAATAGAGTAGATAGAAAGTAATGAAAAAGAGAGACTCTGGGTGCTGCAGAACAGATTCGGAAAGCAGCTCACCACTAAGCCTCAGGGTATTGGGTGTGCGTGCCAGTATGACTGCCAGATGCACCTGTCTCAGATCCTGCACGATTAGTGCAGAAGTGTAGCGTGAGTACATAAAAATCATGTACCTAGTAAGTATCTAGTCTAACCTCGAAGAATTAGTGACGAGGGGTCGACGTCGCCACTTACTATGGGCTAACAGTAAAATACAAAAATGCTAAACATGCATAGAGTAAGTGAATAATAATATTAACACAATGGCAACAGTGATTAGATGATTCTTTAACTAACAGTAAATTCCAAAAGTCTTTCACTAACATTGTACTGATTTCAAATAAATTCCGAATAAATAAATAAATTATAACCTCTCGATTCATCAAAACAAAATATCATGTGTATTTGGGCTTCAAGCATTAGCACACACAATTTATGCCGAGGTCGTACGACCGGATCCATAACAATGTGTACACTGCCGAGGGTCGAGCGGCACGAACCATAGATGCATCTATTACACTGCCGAGGCGTTCGGCCCGCTCCACAAGAAGAGAGATTACTTTATGAACATCCGATTTAAAAGCTATTATAAGGCTAATATATAAAGAAGCACAATTTTTATCAACGGTCATGTAACCCGCCAAAACTCAAATAAGTGAAATTCGGTCTTTACAAACCCTTAACAAGTTTCAGTATAATTTAAGCACTTTAATTAACAAGTAGGGTGAAAACATCACAAGTATTTCATGATTTGGGTCCTAAACTACCCGGACTTAAGCATAATTAGTAGCTACGCACGGACTCTCATCACCTCGTGCATACGTAGCCCCCACAGTTAGAACCAAATAGCAATTTAAATCACATATGGGATATATTCCCTCTTACAAGGTTAGGCACGAGACTTACCTTGTCTCAAAGCATACCTTCCGGCCGCAAATTCACTCTAAGGACCCAACCTGGTGCCGAACAATCCGAAACTAGCCAAATGTTATGTAAAATAATCAATATACGCTCAAAAGTTAATAATTTAGTTATTAGAATAATTACCCAACCCAAATTGGAAGATTCATAAAATTTACCCCAGGCCCATGTTCTCGAATTTCGGAAATTTTTGAAATAATTGTTACCCATAACCTCACGAACTCAAATATATAATTTTCACCCAATTCCATAACCGTTTTAGTGGTTAAATCTCATTTTTATCAAAACCTAGGTTTTTCAACTAAACCCATAATTTTCACTATTTTACATGTTAAAATCTACCCGTAATCTATACATTTAACCTAACTTGGGTAGGATTTACTTTCCTTCGATAGTTAGGTGGAAATCCCTCTCTAAGAAGATCCAAAACTCGCCCAAGAAGTGAAATAAATAAACTAAAATGGCCTTAGTCCCATATTAAATGGACCTCACTGCCTCCCAACGATTTCCGCATCTGCGAAAAATGCATTGCAGATGCGGCCCTCCCCCAGCTGGCCTACTTCCGCTTTTGCGGACAAAGGCTCGTTTCTGCGGCGTACGTGCCGCTCCTGCGACCTTGCCCGCCTCTGCTGTCATCTGCCTCGCACCTATGCTTTCACAAGTGCACTCCTTTCCTCGCTTCTGTGACTACACGCCCAGGATGCCCAAGCTACTTCTACAAGCTTCACCTTGCTTCTGCGACCAAACTTCCGAAGAAGCGGTCGCACCAGCAACAGGAAATTCTAGCTCTTCAACATGGCCCAAGTCGATCTGAACCCCTTCCGAAACTCGCCCGAGCCACTCGAGGCCTCAACCAAATATACCAACAAGTTCGTAAACATAAGACGGACTCGCTCGAACCCTCGGAATAGGTAAAACAACATCAAAATTAAGAATCACAGTCCAAACCAAATCGAATCAACTTATGAACTTCAAGTTCTTCTAACTTGCACCGAACGCGCAGAATCATACTTAAACTACTCGGAATGACACCAAATTTTGTGTGCAAGTCTTAAATGACGATACAGAGCTATTACCAGACTTGAAATCCCAAACGGACTTCAATAATACCAAAACCTAATTCAACCCAAATTTAAAGCACTTTAAAACCTTCAATATGCTAACTTTTAACTTTAGGCGCTGAAACGCTCGCGGGTCATCCAAAACCCAATCCGAACATACACCGAACTCAGAAATTATTATACAAACCTATTGGGACCGTTAGACCCCGGTTCTGAGGTCGTTTATTACAATTGTTGACTCAAGTCAAATTTATCCCTTTTAAGCTAATATTAAGGAACCAAGTGTTCCGATTTCAATCCAAACCCTTCCAAATCCCGAACTAACCATCCCCGCAAGTCATAAAATAATAAAATCACATAAAAAGAGTCTTATTTAGAGGAACAAGGTTCTATAAAGGAAAACGATTGGTCAGATCATTACACCAGGCATTTGAGAAAGTCAGGGAGAAAGAAGTTATTGACTTCATATGAGACCACATAATATGCCGGTTTGGAATGCCGACCGAGATCGTATACGACAATGGGAAGCAATTAATTGGCAGTAAGGTGAGTAAATATTTTGAGGACCATAATATCAAAAGGATACTATCAACGCCCTATCACCCTAGTGGGAACGGGCAGGCAGAGTCTACGAACAAAACCATACTCCAAAATCTTAAGAAGAGGTTGACCGACACCAAAGGAAAATTGAAAGAAATTTTGCTTGAAGTCCTATGGGAATATCGAACGACCTCAAAGTCTACAGTGCCGAAGCGCTAATACCGGTCGAAGTAGGGGAACCGTGTCACGACCCAAAACCATGTGACCGGTACTCGGCACACTACCCGACCCGAGCGATCCAATCCATGTGATGCACCCAAATCATATGCATGAAAACCAATTTAACTGCGAAATATCCTTAAAAATCATATACATTTTCAAGTTAAATGATAAAATATTTTCCAATTCAAAACCATACATGATGCCTTTCATGACAATAAAAATGAGACTAATTAAAATAAATATACTTTCATGTATGTCATGTACAACCCCATTACTGCAACCTTTCAGAACTTTCTATGGAGCCTCTATACCAAAGAATATAATTAAACACTTGCACTAATACCCGACTATCATAAATTAAGAAAAGAACATGATAGCTACCACGAAATAGGAGTGGTGCCTCACCATATACCTCAGGAAGAGAGTTATCCTAGCCCTGACCGCATGCCACATATCATACCTCATCCTGAAATATATGAAGTAAGCGGGACCCTAGAGGGCCCCCTAAGGGCTGAGTACACCGTAAAGATACTCAATAAGTGTCATAGACTCTCTCTAACTTAAGTCCTTGGGACAAACTTTATAAAAATAATGCATCAATATTTGATATAAAACGATAAGAAATTTTATCAATTCATGATCCTTGTCATTTTAAATAAAATCCAAGTGAACTATAACCCACAATATAAACTTTTAAAATATTTATATCAACCCAAGATTTTTGATAAAATAATACAAAATTATTCCATTTGCTTTAAGTCATTGAAATCACTTTCGGCTCCTTAGGCCTAAACATAAGAAAATCATCCTTATATTTCACTAGGAGTACTATACCATCTAAGAAGGTGAACTAGGTTATGTACCTAGCAGCAAGTATCATATACCCTACTTGCTCAGGTCGTCTCATCATAGTGCCGTACGAATCAACTCAGCCATGCTAATAATAGCACAAAATAGTACCCCCTCGAGGGAGAGCACTCTATCGTAGTCTATACCACAAAGTGGCCATCTACGCCTACACCGGCACGTGTAGTTTCATGATGATGATCACAATATATCCGAAGTCAATCTCGATGAACACAAGTAACTCCCAAAATATTTGATACTTCAAAAATAGATTCATAGAATAGTAGCCTCAAATGATCTATTTTTATCAAATCATAACATTAATAAAACAAATCTAAACCATTTGAACAAAAAATAAATAAACAACCTTTTACATGTTAAAAACTTTAGCAATTTAACATCAATTTTTAAAAGATACCACAAGTGCTATTTTGCTCATCAATTTCCAAAATGAATACTTTCCATGAAAACTTTTCTTTAGTACTTAAATATGTATACTCTTGTCAATACGAATGTTTTGATAAAAACTTATAACATTTACCTTGAGTGTCATTTTACCAACAAGATTTAAATAAAATTTTATAAAACAGCATGACACTAAATATGCAACATAATATTTTTGTACATGGAGACATCCGTACTTGTTTGTCCCCACAAGCACGAAAGCACATTTGTAAACAACTTAAGCATTAAATCAAAACATGCTTTTAGAGAAAATCCCTCAAGAAGCTTTCAATCTTCTTCCATCTTTTCTATCGTTCAATCTTCTTCCATCGTTCCAACATTGATTAAAATGCTCAAGCATCACCAACAAGTCAATATATACAATTAGATATCCCAATTACATCAAAATATGACCTAAAAAATTGATCAATATCTATTTATGGGTCATAAGTTAGCTACAACCCTCCAAGTCCAATAACTCAAATCGACGAATAGAGTCACATGCTAGTCTGTTCAACTTCATTCTTATATTTTAATACCCATTCAAAATCATTAATGGTACTACATCAATTGTCCAATACGACCACGTTACTATTCACCGCCTTTCATAATCAACACTTGTAAAATATACAATTCGGGTGAATATTTAGTTGATCACTTCCAACTTTTGCTAACAAGTAATTCAATAGGTTCATTGTATTCATCAATTTCATCGCCAAGATTACTATTCATCTTCTCTCTTATTTTCTCAAAAGTACTATCCATGCCATGAACTAGAGTTTTATAATCCAATCTTTTAATCATTAAAACTTGTAACAAATGCTTCAAATACTTCTAACTACTCATAATAAACAAGTTTGAAGCATTGGAATTACCTCTAGTAGATGAATCTTGAAAGATCATAACTTTGGTGATTTTTATGTTCTTGAGGATTTGATGATGAAATCTAGTATTTGGATGTACGAATGATGTTAGAACTCATGTATATTGAGTAAGAATCAACCCAAAACATCATTAACAACTTACCTTAGTTGATTGGACTTGATTTGCGCTTAAAATCGCCTCTTCACCTCAAGAACCCTAACACCCAATACTCAAAATACTCTCTTCCCCCGATTTTCTATTTATAGGCCCAGATTTATGGGTTTCAGACACGGTCCCGGATGCAAAGCATCCCACTTTATTCCTCTTCGAAGGCCGGATGCGGACCCTGATGCTATGGCAGTACTTCACTGCCAGCCTTTGGTAATTTGATCATAATTCTTGTAGGAGTGTCCAAATGACAAACAGTTTGAAGCGTTAGAAACTAGACTCGAATATCTTTTATTTGATAGGTTTTCCATCACATAACTCCTTATATATATGTAGATATGCTCGTCCAAATTTAGGTCTTGTGTGTACTCATTTGGAACTTTAATCTATCATGTAATTTCCAACTTGACTTAGACTTAAGGCTCTCCTTAGACCCCACATCACTTATAATATGCCTCGCACGCTTATTATCATATCCAATTAATATCCATCATATTAATATTCCTCATCCGCACACAAAATAATATAATTAGCACACATCAACTTTCTTAATAGCGCTTAAGTATTTTAAAATTTTTCGGGGTGCTACAAACCGAGTCTCCGATTCCGATACGTGACTGAAGAGTCAAACGACGAGGCCATGAACACGAGCCTGGAACTACTAGATGAGAGACACGAGGCTGCCCTCGTCCGGCTGGCCACCCAAAAACAACGGGTCGAAAGGTATTACTACCGGAGAGCCAACCTCCAACACTTTAATATCGGGGACTTGGCGTTAAGAAAAGTGACACTAAACATTCGGAACCCGAACTAAGGCAAGCTGGGACTGAATTGGGAAGGTCCATATCAAATTGTTGAGATCACCAGTGAAGGATCATAAAACTCCAAGCAGGGAACAGTGAGCGATTACCGAACAACTGGAATGTGACCCACTTAAAACAGAACTACTACTGAGGTACGATCTCATTCATTATTTTCTTTACCTATATTACGAATTAAACTAACATTTGCAGGCAATGACCAAAGAATGATGCAGTTATTAGGCCTGAAAGCACGTGTTTCACTCTTTTTCCCTTGAACCAGTTTTGTCCCAAATGGGTTTTCTGACAAGGTTTTTAACGAGGCAACGATAGCTCGTTCTAACTTAGCATTGGAGACCGACTATAAACCGGAGTCGAGGGTCACATCAACAATATCCGAGCCCTATCTATGATCGACCTCGAATACTGGGGGCCATCACCCTTGATAATAACTTTAGTAAGGAAGGAAATATTATGCTCGAACAGTCTGGGCTTGGTGGATAGGATTTATTGTATTGGCCAAACGGTCAAATGAACCGTGCCCACATAGATCACTTAAGCCATAACATGAAGCTTCTACAGATTTTCCATCTTGTATGTTGCGCATGGAAATGAAACAAAGTTCCTACCTAGCAGATATATATTTTGTTTCCTTAAAAACTACTGCATTTTGTTCCCTGAGAACATCGGGCCCATGGGACACCTCTATCCAGATTCAAGAGATCACCCAATTTCGGGACTGTCATCCAAGGCAAACTCGGACAGCTTGGGCTGTCGAAGCCCAGGGGCAGAAAGACCTATTAGGTAGTGCCCGAACTTTAAAGGCTATGGTCGTCCTCATTCGGGGAATGTCATCCTGGGCAAGCCCGGATGGCTCGAGCATCGAAGCCCGGGGTAATAAGCCTATTGGGCAATACCTGAACTTAAAAGGCTACGACCATCTTAAAAATGGTTCAGAGACGTCCGAAACCCGTAACCAAAACATAAGGCCTTTAAAATTTTTAAACTGGTCCAAAGGCTACCCTCGACAAAATTATAATAAAAAAACTTCTAAGTAAGCGCTTTGGGGAAATATTCCGGTCATACCAAGCCCCCATAAGTTATAAACAAAATCACATCGAGAACAATCCTTGTTCGAACCTCCGAACAAGACCTTATTACTACGTGCTAAGATATTTGAAATATTTGCAATCGTAAAGAAAAAGCCAAAAGAAACAAACTTGAAAGTTGCCAAAGGGAAAAACGAAAAGCCTTGTATATATATAAAGATATTTACAAAGGCAAAACGACCTCAACAAAACATACAAAAATACAAAAACAAAGAAAAATCTACAAGGCACCTAAGCCTGATCTTTGCCGGAGCCCGCCTCGTCATCGGGACCATCGGAGTATTCTCCGCCCTCGGATCCGTCGGAGCCCTCGGAGCCTTCCTCGTCCTCGGAATATGCCAACCTTTTGGCCTCGACCTCGATCATCTTAACTTTTTTGATCTTGACCGTTAAGTCGAAACCCCAGGCGTGAACTTCCTCGAGAGCCTCCCTTCGGGACTGCCACTTCACGTAATCGGCAATAACTTTTAGGCAGGCCTGGGCTGCCTCAACGTCGGCTTTATACTGGTCCACCATCTCTCTAGCATCGGCCCTGGTCATTTCCACCACCGACTTGGCTGCTTTAAGCTCCTTGGCGAGGGTATCCCGTTAGGCAACGGCAACGGCCGAGCCCAGTTGAGATTGGAGGTCTTCGAATTTTTGGGACCGGGCCTCAGCTTTCTCCCTCGCCGCTCGAAGTTGGGCGTTCACCGAGGCCAGCTGCTCCTGGGCAGTCTCCTTATTCAAAGCCAATCAGTCCATTTTTCCCTTCCACTCTTCGACCATGGCCTTGATCTCGTCTATCTCGGTTCGAAGCTGGTCGATCCGATCAAGATTCTACTGGACCTGAGGGTTTTAACCGTTACTCGTCATGCATAACTCGTCATCACTAACTTCAAAGATATTTACCTGTTCAACCAAGGCGGCATGTTCTTTCTGAGCCGCATCCAACTCATCCCGGAGAACCTTATACATGTCCGTCTTCTCAGCAAGCTCTTTGACTTCGAACTCAAGTTGGCTAAGCTCATCCTAGTACCGGAGAAAGGTTTCATAGTGGAGCACCGAGGCCTGCAGAACGTAAAAAAGGAAAGGCATTAGGGTCATCAAAAATTGAGTTCGAAGATAAAAGAGTGTGATAACACTTTACCCGGTTTAGCGCCTGTTGCGCTTCGTTGAGCAAGCATGGCGCATCTACCTCGTTCATTTTTGCCTAGTTTTCTTTAATTACCAGGCACCGGAAGTAGCTAGCTATCCCGACGGGGGGCGGAAAGAACCCGAGCATCCTCCGGTACGGTGATAACTACTGATCACTTCCGTCCAGGATCCGTGCTCGGAGCGGGGAACCGGTTGATCAATCTCGGGCCCGAGTTTATCCCACCGACCTCCGAAGATGGAAGTATCGGAGGGGATCGTCCATTCCATGAGCCCCTTCATTAGATCGCTCCTTCGTCGCTCGGTCTTGATTGAACATGGACTCTGTGAACGAGGGCGATCCCGAAATTTCTGTAACACCGGGCGGGGGGGAGTCGGTGACTCGAGAGGTCTCGACCCTCACATCTGTATGAGCTTCTTGAACTTGAGGGGGATTAGCCCCCGTCGTTTCCCCCTCGACTTCCATTTGTTCCTCGGGAATGAACGGCCCGCGGGCCACAAAAAGGTCATCCTTCCCGAGCTCGTCCCTCAGCCGGAAGAGTGAATTCGAGTCAGGCACTCGCTAGCTGGAACTTTCCTTTGGCTTATGCGCCAACCTTCTCCTCGGTTTCTTCTTCTCCGAGCTCGGGGAACTCGAAACTCTCTTCCTTTTCTTCTCTCCTGCTGTGATTCCGGGCTATCCCAAAGCAGAAGGATCAACAGGAAGGTCCTCGTTCCTGCCAAGGGCCTAAGCTCGATGGTCTTAGGCAAGCTTGCAAAAAAAATAAGCAATGGGGGTTTTAAACTATGAAGGAGAATGAGGAGATGAGGGATAAGAACTTGCTAATAAAAACAAGCATACTGGCTTAAGCAAGGGGTAAAGGAAAGGTTGTAACTTTAAGAATGAATGTAAGAATATTGAGGGATAAAAGAAGACTGTAATATCTTAAAGGATCGAAGGTAGAAGTTTGGTGCAAATTAAAAAATGAATGAAGGAAGAGGTATTTATAAAGGCTTGGCGCCGTTTCACATTCAGGACGGCCTGTCGATGGCTGACATGCGTTAGGGGTCATTGTGACGCGACTGACGGGATGTTTCATTTTCTTTGTTGTTTTGTGTCACAACCTGTTGAAGAAGAGATCGAAGAACTCATGTCGTTTTCGTAAAACTTGCTCTCCGAGAAACGAGGAGACTATCTGTATGCGGGTGAAACCGGATCCATAGGTTGGTCCAGTTCCTGATAAAATAAATCGAGCAATGAACGCGATGACAAGGAACCAAAATCAAGGTAAGGGACTCATCGAGTTAAGCACCGGGGGCACGACGCCCGCCCCTCGAGTATATCGAGGCCATGACCCTCAGATCGGTTCAAATCCCTAAAGACTCCAGTGAGCATTATTGGGCAATCGAACACGATTAACGGAAGGCCGTAATACCCGTGACCAACCGGGTATCACGATGCAGATCTCGGCATGTACCGACGGGAATCCAGTAATTAGTTAAACGAGAGATTTTTACCTTTTATGAAATTATACCTAGAGTATGATTCCCATACTATATAAAGGGGGTCTGATTATACATTGAACACATTATAACACGCATCCTAAAGCAATACAATATTATTTTCACGGTTATTCATAGGTCTTATTCTCGTTCACCAGTGCTAGTTATTGTGAATCCGGATCGAGGGTGAAAATTTCAACAAGGCTGAAATTATCCTCCTCACGTAGTTTGAATTTACTATATCTTTATTTGTTTAATCTAATGCAATTTATCATTTGTATCGAATTAATCCGCATGTCCTTAAAACCACTTACAAATTTAATTATTATCCCTTTTTAGGGTAAACAGCTGAAAATTTTCCGAATTTGGACTGAGGTTATTATTTAGATTTTTATTTTTACATGAAAATGTAATTAAATTTTAATTACTTTTAAACCCGTGGCTAATTTTCAATCAACACTAGTAAATCTGGCTCTTTCTGATTTTGTTTTCCCGGGAAGAATCATAAGGGTCCAATTCAAGGTCATTTCTTCAACAATTTCTTATTACACGTGTTAAAACTTTTTGACTATAAAGGGTTGAGAGTTAAACAATTGTACCGTACTCTTTTAATCTATTTTAGTTCAAAACTTTGATCATGTTTGGTTTAACCCCTTTATTCCATCATCACTTACGCCACTCGCAAAAATTCCCAACTTTAGAGGAAATGATTTCGTATGGCCGTTCACAATTTGAATAATAAGAAAATAATTTGCTCAGATTTTGTATGTTTTATATTTTAGGGTTGTGAAAATTTATGTTTTATTGTATACGAGTCTAAAGATTTTTGTTAACTTCAGTCACAAATTATAGGTGTCAATTTGGATCCATAAATTAATATGCATCTTGTCAATTTTTATCAAGTTAGATGAGTGATGTATTGTTTAAATAGTTAAAATGTGTGCCACCAAACAACTTGAATACATTATTGACAAAGCTAAAATGAAAACAAAGTGAGGTTTTGTTTCTTAAACATATTATTTAAATATCAAACTCCATTTTAAATGTATATATATCTCCAATAATCAAACCAATTGATCTAACCTTTTGGTTGTCTTTCGGAGATATTGCCCATATAGTCTTCGGGGGATTACAAGTAATTTTGAATTCTCTGCCAGGATACGAAAAATTGAAAATTCTTTACAAGTAAACAGAAAACAGAAAATTAAAAATACAAAAAAAAAAGATTTTTTTTTTGCGCGGGGTGGTGGGGTGGATAGGTGGTGCAGGAAAACGAAAAAACAGAAAACAAAAAATCTTTTTTTT
>AWOL01S0001423.1:42640-68485 GCA_000715115.1 Nicotiana otophora
AACTAAGTAAATTTCTAGATAAGTTGGGTTGAGATTCCTTTGTTTTGGGGTGAGATTCAGGGGTTGTATTTGGGCTACTTAATGGGTCAAAATGGGTTACAAAACATAAGTAAAAATTGCATGAGACGTCCTATTTGGTAGCCCCTTTTAAACTTATATCCGTTTTATTTTTTCGTTTATATCCGTACCTATTTTTTTGTTTAAAGTATTTTAAAAAGTCGATTTTGCCCTTCTTTAATAAAAGACTATTGACAAACTGCAGAATAAACACTTAAGCATATTTAGACTGAAGTTTTAGCAAATAAACTAAAAAACTTCAGCTTGTTTAGACTGAAATTTCGGATAAAACTCAAGATAAAATTGTAGACTGCGTTACAAAACTTCAGCATGTTTTGGTATGAAATTTTAGCAAATGAATTAAATAACTTCAGCATGCATTAGCAAAAACTCTTTAGAAAATTACATACTGCAAGACAAAAATTTAAGCATGTTTAGTTTGAAGTTTTAGCAAATGAACTAAAAAACTTCAGCATGTTTAGTCTGAAGTTTTAGCAAATGAACTAAATAACTTCAGCATGTTTTGTCTGAAGTTTTAGCAAATAAACTAAATAACTTCAGCATACATTAGCAAAAACTCATTAGAAAATTACATACTGCAAGACAAAAACTTAAGCATATTTAGTCTGAAGTTTTAGCAAATGAACTAAAAAACTTAAGCATGTTTAATCTGAAATTTTAGCAGATGAACTAAATAACTTAAGCATGTTTAGTTTGAAATTTTAGCGAATCAACTAAATAACTTAAGCATGTTTAGTCTGAAATTTTAACAAATAAACTAAATAACTTTATCATGTTTAGACTGAAGTATCGGATAAAATTCATGACAAAACTGTAGACTGCAGGATAAATAACTTCAGCATGCATTAGCATGAAGTTTTGGCTTCAATATGAAATATTTCATGCTATATTAGCATGAAATTTTAGCTTCAACATAAAATAACTTCATGCTAATGTAGCATGAAGTTTTAGTTTCAAGGTGAAACAATTTCATGCAAGTGTGATTCTGAAGATGAATCTGGACGAGTTTCTGATTTTTTTATAAAGTTAGTGAGAGGAGAGGAGGAGATCGTTTTATATCTTTTGTCACAGGTGTAATTGTCATATTATTACGGATTTTTGTGAGATGACTACCAAATCAATAATTTTAAAAAATAGGGTACATGCTAAAATGTGACACAAATATAGGGTACGACTGCAAATCTCCCAAAAAATAATGGTTAATTTGGGCTCAGCCCAAATTAATCCATGAGCTAAAATATTGTAGCCCAACCGATTAATCTCTGGGCGAGTTGGGCGGGTTGGATGAGTTTGGGCTCAAATTGACACCCCTGGTCTTATGTCATCTTCTTCTCTTTTAAACTTTATTTTTAAAAAAACTTTATAGATACTTTTGCATCGATTTTCTGCCATAACCATCTTAGATTGAATTCTTTTCATATATAAAGTCTTCCCTGAGAGCGACAGAAAGAGTTTGATAATTACATGAACAATCCCTCCAATATTTTGAATTTATATATTCGACCACATGGTTTATATATTGCAAACCTTTATGTTGTCAAAATCTCTTGATGATACAGTAGCTAATTCTCAAATCCTAATATGATCTTTTAGAAAAGTATTGATACGAGGACATAAAAAACAAAGTAAAAATAAAGAAACAAAATTAAACTACTACTAGTAGGAAAAATCATATTCATTGCAAGAAAATCACATATTTGTAACGAAATATTTAGGATGGACAGACACGTCAAAGAATTGTAATGTAATTATAATTGTTTTATATCTGACGGAATTTATCAACGTGGACGAAATTTGTGATTGTTTTATTCTTCAGTCAATTGTTTTTTTTGGAACGCTCGAAAATATTATTTTCTTTTGTAGCGTATATATCAAAGGTAGGGATAAAGTCTACATATATATTATCTTTTTCCAGAGGCGGACTCAAGATTCGGCGGTCGCTGGGCACCATAATATTCAATATAAATTTATCACGGCTCATAAAATTGGTACAAGGGCCTATGCGAATATCTACTTTTTTAAGACATTTGCAAGTATATATGGAGTTTTTGCCGAAGTTTCGAGGTGCCGGTGACCCCTCAACTCTTCATGTGCATCCGTCTCGGCCTTCTCCAGACTTCACTTGTGAAAATATACTACGTATATTGTTGTTGATGTTTTGTAATGTATATATATAATTAGAAGGAAAGACATAACATTTATCTAATTAGGTTAGTCCACAAAATATTACTTAACTGATAAACCCTAAAGATCACTACATTATTTTGAAAAGAAAAAGGATTGAGACTTTTGTATGAACGAGCTTCTGCTTTTTGATTCCTCGTGTGTGAAATCTGCATTTTGTTCATTCCTTCACTGATTTACCTTTATATGTTTGTAAGACTTACGAGAGTCGGTACTTCTTGTGCTTTACATGCGTTTTCAAAGTGATAATTGTTATCTTTTAGAAAGAAAGAAATAAAGAACAAGTGGAAAATTGGTTCACCACAAAAAATTTGATAATTGACATGTCTTCATCCGTAAGACCAGGGAATTGTAATTGAGGTGGTTGCCAATTTCCATTGATTCAATTTGCTCAAGCAAGACTTTTAATTTAGAGGATTTTTCCTTTCTTTTTTTTTTCTTCTTTCCTTTTGAAGGATAGGGCATTGGCTGGGGTAGAGTTAGTTGTTCACTTCTGGTTCGATCGAATGCACTAACTTTTGTTCAGATTTGGTATTTGTTTGCAAAATTCATAAAATATGTATAAGTTATTAATTTAGAATTCAGTAACTTATAAGAGCCAAAACCCGAACCTCTCCATCTCTAGGCATAGGCAGTGGCGGAGCCACCTTATAGGAATGAGTGTCAAATGACACCTCTTCGCGGAAAAACTACACTGTGTAGATAGGTCAACAAATAAATTATATGTATATATACTATGTATTGACTCCTCTTAATTTTTTGATATGTTTACTTTTATATATTTTGACATCCTTTAACAAAAATTATGGCTCTGTAAGTGAAGATAGGGAGAGGTAGGAAAAGGAAGGGGTCGGATCTATGGTAGAATTTGAGACCATCATTAAAGCAGGAGACAGGATATTTGCACGAAAGGGATACTTCTGCGCTGTTATTTAAATTTTATTTTCGGTTTTGATATTTGAAATTTTGATCGATGAAGAAATTCTGAACTAAAATATCTTTTAGACGAGCAAGAGAAATGGTAAAAGACGGTGACAAGCAGAACCAAAACCGGCGAATGATATTAAAATAATTGTTTCAATGAATATATCAAAATTTTCAAAAATAGTACCATCTGTTTTAGATGACACATTTCGGTTGTCGAGAGTCAAACGATATGAATTTTAATTAATATTTTAAAATATATATTTTTATTATATTGACATAAAAAATTATAACTTATAATACTTTTCGTATAGTTTTTGAATATCAAAATTTAAATTTTAAAATACTAAGTTAAATTAATCTAGTTTTATTTTAAAGTTTAATCAAATTGATCCTCGATAAGCAAAATATATCATCTAAATTCGAATCGGGCGACGGAGTGAGTACATTATCTTGCATTGAAGGGGTAACTTTTAAGGTTGGGAATGTTTGGGGCCAAAGAGTTGTTGGAGAGTTGAGAATGTAACAAAAGGTGAACGCACAAAATCAAGTTGTTTGCATGAAAGTCAGTACAAACTTTTGAAGTTAAGACCTGATACTAGCTTTTCCCACGAGCACTTGAGGGCAATGCCGACGACCGACGTTTTGAGCTTTGACACATATATTCAAATTGGTTAATGTTTACCCGAAAAATGGATAACAATTGAATTTATACGTGGTTTTAAGGATACGTGATATAGCTTGGTACAAATAGAGAAAATACACATATATGTATCGAAATTAGCTATAAACGAAATAAATGCAAACCGAATGAATCAATTAGCCTAGGCCCTCAAGTTTTATCACCCTCAAACTAAATGGAGGGTAAACTGATACAAGGACAAAATGACTGAATATTGAAAACCAGAAGAAAGGCAGTATATTACTTTATATTCTATGAATGAATGCCTTCTACAAATGATCAGACCCCCTTTATATAGTAGGGAAGTCCTATTCTTAATATAATTTCTAAATACAGCAAGGAATCTCATGATAGATTAATTAATTGGACTCTCCTTGATATACACCGGGATTCCCGCCGAGATTCTCGCCCAATTGCGGATATTCCGGTTTTCTATTTTTTGGCTCGATAAGCTCTCCTCAATTTTGGCCGATCTCGATGTTGATCGGTCTCTATCTTGCTCGATCTCAATCTTGGCCGATCTCGATGTTGATCGGTCTCTATCTTGCTCGATCTCAATCTTGGCCGATCTCGATCTTGATTGGTCTCTATCTTGCTCGATCTCGATCTTAGCCGATCTCGATCTTGATCGGTCTCTATTTTGCTCGATCCCGATCTTGATTGGTCTCTGGGTCACGAGCTCAGCAACCCAACTTCGCATCATGGCTCGATTTTATACGAGGCCGAATCTTGGTCTATCATGTTCCAATTGCGATTAGTCATACGAAGGAAAAACTCGATTTTGACCGTATATAGATAGTCCCTTCGTTTCTCGGAAAGAAGATGACGAAAAACGATATGAATTTCTGAACTCCGACTCGATGGGTGACTACGTCGGCGACGAGTTCGATTATGACGTATGCGACAAAACGTCCCGTCGATCCAGTTACTAAGGCATTAAATGCCTGCCAGTTGCTGGCCGGCCTTTATCGGTTCCAAACCATCGCCAGCAACCTATAAGAACCTTATCTTTTCTCATTCAAACTTTACATTCAAAGCTCTTTCTACTCTTGCTTCTTCTTCAGAAAATCCCTTTACTTCACAATTTCCACACCCAAAATTCTAGAACTCTAATCAAACCGCATACTATCCTAATTCTCTTTTCCCTTGTTCATCAAAGGTGAAAACCTCTAAGACAGTACCGCAAAAGGAGGTTGTTTCTTCATCACGACCTGTCGGCGGTGAGGCTGCGGCGAAATCCCGCCCTGAGGAATTCGTTCCGGCAGGGTGCTGACTGTTACTGATTTTAGGGTCGAAAAGGCCTCCTTGGTAGCGGGCCGATGTGAACCGGTCTCGAGATACATATCCACAATCACCGAAAAACTCCTCCCACGGGTTAAACAGGACTGCAACTGGGTCGATAAGCATGTGGTGGTTCCTTCGCCCGAGGACTCGATCACTACCTATGTGGAGGGATTTTTAAGTGTTTACACTTACCCCTTTACGTTGAGTCCCTTAGACCCCATCATTATTACCTTTTGTAAGGGGTATGATGTGACCCTTGGCCAAATCCACCCCTCTTTCTAGAGAATAGTAATTCTCTTCCAATTTTATATGAGCAAAATCGAGGGATGTCCTTTTACCCTCGACCAACCTATGCGCCTCTACAGTCACCGACTTTATCGAGAGGGATTGATCAAGCTTGCTCGCGGAGCCAATAAGGCTCCGTTCTCAAGCATAGATGAAGGTTGGGACCAAGGTTGGATGGGCTGATTTGTTCGAATAAGGACTTTGGACTTGATCCCTGCTGAATACATGTCATTTATCGGGAAATGGAATATGAAATGTAAGTAGCACTTCACTTAAAAGGTTGAATCTCGTTGCTTTTCTTCTTATTTCTTTCTTTATTGATATTTTTCGGCATTGCAGCTGTGGCCCAAATACACGAACGAACCTCATAAATGGGTCGAAGGCCTCATATTAAAGAGGTCGTACTAAGAGCGTGCTTGGATGGAGTTGTCGAAGGGTCGATGAGAGGCCCGTAATCATGGTAAGTTTCCTTCTTGGAATGGTGATAGTCAGGCTTTTATTCGAGCTTACTCATATTTTTTCTTTTGTAGGCCTAGGAAAGGATGTTGCAATGAGGCCCCCATCTGGTGACGAAGAAGTCCTCCCATCTGCTCCAAAGCAGGCCAAAGAGAAGAAGAGAAAAGGGGCTCCGAGTTCCCCGGGCTCGGAAAAGCAAAAACCGGCAAAGAAGTCTCGCAAGCCCAAGGGGGACATTGGTGTTATGTCTCCGGAACTAATCAGCCGATTAAGGAACGAGCCTGAAGAAGGAGAAGAGGAAGATAATTCCCAACTAGTGGCGCACGCGCTGGCTGGTACTCCGATACCATAGTCCTCCGATCTGGCGGAGGTCGAAGAGGGAGCTTTGGCCATAGTTCCTGAACCAGAAGGAGTTGAGGCCACTTCGTTCCAAGCTGAGATGGTTGAGAGAGAGACTGGGGGCGAGGCTTCCCGGGCAGCGGAGGGTGTCTTGAGGGACGAGCTCGGAGTGATCGATATTTTCGGGTCCCCTCAGATTTCGGACGCTATGATCCACGCGACCAATAAGTTGGAAGGTCGCTCTTACGAAGGTATTCACGGAGCGATCAATACCCATGGCATTTTGTATGGGTTTGAGTCTACTGCTTCGGAGGATTCCACCGGGTTTGGTGGTTTATTGGTACCGAAAAAAGTACCGTCATCGGGCACTACTGGTTCTTCATCGAGCCCAAAACTAATAGACTAATTCTCGGCCCCAAGTGTTTATCCCGACCGTAGGTGGAACATAGTGCTTTCTATCCCGGCGGATGCCTGGATTTTCTCTCTTCCCATGGGGATTGCTAGCTACCTTTGATCCTTGGTGACCGAGGAAGACCAAGCTGTGATGAACGCGGTGGGAGCCGCTTGTCTTTTCAATGAGGCCCAACATGCTCTGAATCGGGTAACTTCAATGGTTTCTTCATTATTTCTTTTAAACTCGGAGTTGTAGATAATTCTAACATCTTCTCCCTTGTTTGCAGGCTTTGGTGTTGCATCACGAGGCTTTCTCTTGAATACGGAAGGAGCACGAGGTTGAGGTTCGGAACCTCACTGAGAAAAGTGATACCTACAAGCTTCTCAATGAGAAGCTTCAGATCGACTTAGTGACGGAGATGGTCGAGCAGGTATTTCGAGTTCTTTATGACAGTGAAGATAAATTGGAGATAACCACTAAGGATCCGATTCTACAGGTTCGGCAAAGGCTCAAACAAATAAGACGGCTCCAGACACAGGTAGATGCAATACAGGACGAGGCGGAAGAATTCAAAAAGAATATGGACATCCTAGCCTCAAAAAAGGATATCGTCCAAGCATAATTGGAGTTGGCCGAGACCCAGCTTCGAGATGCAAAAGAGAAGGCCTCAGTGCAAGTCGAGAAGATCAAGGAGCTTCAGTCTCGGTTAGATTTGGCCGTTTCTGATAAACCAAGCTTGGCCGTTTTCGAGGTGACCGTGGCCAAATCCGAGGTGGCCGTGGCCAACATAAACGCTGATGCTAAAGTGGCCCAGTTTAGGGTCGATGTCGAGGACATCCGGGCCAAGGGTATGGTAGATCATGCAAAGTGTCAAGCCTGAAGGGAAGCCCTCGAGGGAGTTCATGCCTAGGGTTTCGACATTGCGGTTGAGATTGCAAATGCCACATCTGAGGAAGCCAGGGCCCGGAGGCTGGCCTTTCCTGAGGAAGACTTCGAGAGCTCGAGTGAATCTGACGATGGAGAAAATCTCGAGGATAGAGATGCAACCTCCGATGAAGACCAAGCTACTTAGGATTTTTTGTTTATCTTTTGCATTTTTCTGAGGCTATTTTTGGCCGTTGTAAATTTTTGTGTTAGGCCTATTTCGCCTTTGTAAATAATTATTGTATATGAATATAAGGCTTTTCTTTCCCTTTCAGCTCTCATATATTTCCTTTGTTTTGTCATTTGTATTTACAAAGGTTAAAAATGCTTTAGCGCGAAATAAGGTTGTGTTCGAGGGTTCGAACAAACCTTGCCTTTACTGCCTTTCTGGGTTAAGGCGTTAATGGGAAAGGTTTTTTCCCGAAAACATCTTAAGTTTTGGGGGTTTTGCCGAGGGTAGCCTTTAGAACCGGTTGTGAAAGAATTTTCTCTTTTTCAAAGGCTCTTCCTTTTTTATATTACGGGTTTCGGACGTCTCCGAACCGTGTTAAGTTGGCCATAGCCTTTTAGTTTGGTAGCTACCCATTGGGTTTGTTTTCCCATTTTATCCGGGCTTGCCCGAGATAATAGTCCCCGAGTGGGGTGGCCGTGATATTCAAAATTCGGGGCGTTGACTATTAGGTCTTTTGCTTTCGAGGCCCGATGACTTGGGCTGTTTGAGTCGGATGGCAGTCCCCGAGTGAGGGAGGGATCGTTCGTATTTCGGTTATGTATTTCCATTGGGCTTGTCATTTTTGGAAGTACGAAGCTTTTTGATGTGTAAAGAGGAAAATGTTTTAAAACATAAGATGATTGCAAGAATAGTACTTCTCTTTATTCTCGATCAATACAATCATACATGCATGCATGTTTTATGTCAGGGTTCGAACGATCTACATGGGCACAACTCGTTTTGACCGTTTGGCCCTTACAACAAGTTTTGTCTATCGAGATCCTCCCTTTATGTAGTAGTTTCCTAGCTAGAGTTTATGCATATCCGAGGGTAGCCCGCGAGTATTCGAGGTTGATTGCAAAGGAACCTGGAATATTGTTGGATTGATCTTCGTTGCCGATTCATAATCGGGTTTGATTCTAAGTTAGCACAATTCATCGTCGCCTCGTTAAAAACCTCGTCAAAAAAACCCATTTGGGACAAAAATCGGTCTGAGGGAAAAAGAATGCGATACGTGCTTTCAGACCTAAAGATTTCGTGCCGTTTGCTAAAAGATCTATCGTCGTTTATTGTCAACCACCTGCATGTGATATTTTGAAAATAGAAAAGGAACAAAATAATGGCATACCTTAGAAGTAGTACCATTTTAGGTGAGATATGCTCCAATTATTTGGTAGTTGTTTCCCATTCATCGTTCCGAGCTTGTTCAACCCCTTTTTTTCCGGTGATCACGAGAATTTGGTATGGTCCTTCCCAACTTGGACTCAATTTTCCTTCATTAGGATTTTGGGTGTTGAGGTGACTTTTCTTAGCACTAATTCCCCGATATTAAAATATCAAAGTTTAGTTCTTCGATTGTAGTATCTCTCGATTCGTTTATTTTGGACGGCTAATCGGACAAGAGCGGTTTCACGCCTTTCATCCAATAGTTCTAGGCTCGTATTCATGGCCTCGTTATTTGATTCCTTTGTTGTATATCGGAACTGGATACTTGGCTCTCCGACTTCGACCGGTATAAGAGCTTCAGCGCCATAACCTAATGAGAATGGAGTTGCACCGGTGCTGGACTTTGAGGTTGTGCGGTATGCCCAAAGAACTTCGGGTAGAATTTCCTTCCACTTTCCTTTGGCGTTGGTTAGACTATTCTTAAGATTTTGTATGATGGTTTTGTTGGTTGATTTGGCTTGCCCGTTCCCACTGGGATGATAAGGCGTTGATAGGATTCTTTTGATCTTGTGATCCTTGAGAAATTTGGTTACTTTGCTGCTGATGAACTGTTTTCCATTATCACATACAATTTCAGATGGTATCCCGAATCGACATATGATGTGATCCCAAATGAAGTCAATGATTTCCTTCTCCCTAACTTTCTCGAAGGCCTGAGCTTCAACCCACTTAGAAAAATAGTCAGTCATAAATAAAATAAATTGAGCTTTACCTGGTGCCCATGGAAGAGGGCCAACGATGTCCATTCCCCACTTCATGAACGACCATGGTGACAAGACCGAATGGAGTTGCTCTCTGGGTTGGTAAATCATTGGTGCATGTCTTTGGCATTTGTCACATTTTCAAACAAACTCTTTCGCATCTTTCTTCATGTCGATCCAGTAATAACTGGCTATGATTACCTTTTGAACCAATGATTCGGCACCAGAATGGTTTCCACAAGTACCCTCGTGAACTTCCCTCAGAACATACTCGGTGTCTCCCGGCCCCAGACATATCGCTATTGGACCATCAAACATTCTTCTGAACAAGGTTCCATCTTCGGACAAGGTGAATCGTGTTGCCTTCATACGTAGGGCCTTAGATTCTTTCGGATCTGAGGGAAGCTTTCCGGTTTCCAAATACTCTATGTATTTATTTCTCCAATCCCAGGTCAAGTTTGAGGTGCTTATCTCAGCGTGACCTTCTTCGACGACTGTCCTCATGAGTCGACTAATTGAGTTCATTGTCTTCGACTAATGATCCTAAGTTTGCGAAGGTGTCGACCTCACTATTCTGATCTCGAGGCACATGTTGCAAAGTCCATTCCTTGAATCGGTGCAGAGTTACTTGCAATTTATCTAGGTACCTTTGCATCCGTTCTTCTCTAACTTCGAAAATTCCGTTAACCTGATTCACCACGAGGAGGGAGTCACATTTGGCTTCGATCACCTCCGCTCCCAAGTTTTTGGCTAGTTCGTGTCACGACCCAAAATCCTAACCTGTCTTGATGGCGTCTATCTCAGAACTAGGCAAGCCGACAACATCAATAACCCACATTTTTCTTTTAAAATTTAAAAGCACAATAATTAAATTCAGCGGAAGCAATCTCACAAGGACAAATATAAACACTCCCAAAACCCAGTGTCACTGAGTACATGAGTATCTAATATGAATACAAGCATGGAAAATACAGTCTATAATAGTCTGAGACCAAATAGAGTAAACAAGGAGATAAGGAAGGAGAGACAACGTCTGTGAAATACGACAGCTACCTTTGAATCTCCGAAAAAAATCAACTATGCGAAAGAATCAACACCCACTATGTCCGGGAATACCTGGATCTGCACACGAAGCGTAGGGTATAGTATGAGTACAACCAACTCCACAAGTAATAATAATAAATAAAGAACTGAAAGTAGTGACGTGCTTCACAGCTAAGTTCAAATACAGAAATATTCAACATATAATGGTAGGCATGCTCGCAAGTCCAACATTTAAAATTTCACAGTAATTTCATATCAACTTCGACTGAAACAGAAGAAAAGTGTCTTTTAGAAATTTTCCAAAACATGGATATATGACAGCTGAAATGCAGCAATAATGAAAACAATGCATCCTCTCAGAGTAACAGTCACTTAGTCCTCCCATTCACTCCAACCTCACAGTCACTCATTCCTCACAATCACTCAGCACTCGACACTCGGCACTTGCACTCGTACTCAGTAGGTACCTGCGCTCACTGGAGGTGTGTATAGACTCCGGAGGGGCTCCTTCAGCCCAAGTGCTACAACAAGCCAATCATGGCATAAATCAACAAAACATGCTGCGACGTGCAGCCCGATCCCATAAATATCCTCACAATTAGGCCCTCGGCCTCACTTAGTCATCAAATTTAGAACTGTTACTTACCTCAAATTGTGTAGTTCTTTATTTTGCAATGCCTTTGCCTCACGAATCGGTCTCCAAATGCCTAGAATCTAGCCAAAAATAATTTGATTCAGCCAATAAAATTTATTGGAATTAATTCCATAAGAAAATATTAATTTTCCAACAAAATCTGAAATTTAGCTCAAATATTGTTCGCGGGCACCACGTCTTGGAACCCGACAAAAGTTACAAAATATGAATGCCCATCCAACCATGAGTCCAACCATACAAATTTTACCAAATTCTGACACCAACTCGACCCTCAAATCTCCAATTAAAGTCTTTGAAGATTTCTACCGTTTTCAACCCAATCTTTACCCATTTGAAATCAATAATCTTTTCACAAACCTTATTGGTACATGTATGTATAAATGATACTCTTACACCCAAGAATCATACCCTAAATCTCCCATCTTTTACCCCAAGAATCGAAATTGAAACATTGGGGGAAGAAATTCTTACCTCTTTGAAGCCCTGGCTAGATCCTTGTGAAATCTTCAAACTTTGAACAAGAATTGATGGACAAATGGCTTGGTCTTCAATTTCTTTCTCTAAGATGCTTTCACCTATCTCTAAAATATCAGATGAAACCCTTCAAACTGACCACTAATAGTGTTTTATAGGAATGAGGTCGGGTTTATAAAACCAAAAAAATGAAGCTCCGAAACACACTCTGCAGTCGCATATGCGACCGCATAACGCTTTTGCGGCTCACATAATTGGTCGTATAAAAGGCCCTCCGGAACTGGGCATTTTCTGCCTGGGTATGCGGTCATTATGTGACCCGCAAACATGTTCTGTGGTCGCATAATGCACTGCAAAACAGTTCTGCGATCGCATAATCGACCGCCGACTTACACTTACCTTGCCCAGCTCCTGATTTACTCTGCGGCCATTATGCGGTCCGCAGAGTGATTCTGCGACAGCATAGTGGGCCGTAGAAATGACCTTTTTTTTCGACAAAAAGTTTCTTTTACTCATCGGCGCATTGTTCAACCCAAAAAGTCCGAGCCGCAGCGAGCTTGCAAAAATTCTACCTCGGCACCACAAAACCTTAATTTCTTTAGCAAATATTCTACGGGGTCGTTACACATAAATCAACATCCGGTCAATCTTTTCAACTTAAGTTCTAAACCTTGGAACTAAGTGTTCCAAATCATCCCAAAACCTCACCGGACCCGAACCAATTACCCCGACAAGTCAAATAACAACCATAAATCATAATTTGAGAAGTAAATGGGGGGACGGGGTTATAATACTCAAAATGACTGGTCGGGTCGTTACATTGAGAGCTTCAATCATGGCCTCATATTGGGCCTCGTTGTCAGTCAATTTTACTGTTCTAATATATTGTCTAACCATGTTACCCGTGGGTGGTTTAAGTACGATGCCGAGTCCGGACCCTTTTGCATTCGAAGCACCGCCCGTGAAGAGGGTCCAAATTCCCGACGATGTATCCGATTTTGTCAACAGTTCTCTTTTGACCCCAGGTACTAGGGCCAGCGTGAAGTCAGCCACGAAGTCTGCCAAAATTCGAGACTTAATGGTTGGTCGGGGTTAATATTAAATATCATACCCGCTGATTTCTATGGCCCATTTGGCCAACCGTCCTGAAAAACTCGGGTTTATGTAAAATATTTCTAAGTGGATAGGTTGTTACAACACATACAGGGTGACACTGGAAGTATGGTTTTAGTTTCCTAGAGGCGCTTATCAAAGCGAGCGCTAACATTTCTAGGTGGGGATATCTAGTTTCGGCTTCACCTAAGGTTCGACTAATGTAATAAATTGGAAATTGTGTGCCTTGTTCTTTCGGACTAGGACTCCACTTACCGCTACCTCCGATACTGCCAAATATAAGTATAATTGTTCGTCTGCCCTCGGTTTGAAATAGTGGCAGGCTCGATAAGTAACATTTAAGTTCTTCCAAGGCATGCTGGCACTCCGGTGTCCATGTGAAGTCATTTTTCTTCTTTAGTAACAAGAAAAATTGATGGCATTTATCGGAGGACCTCGAGATAAATCGCCCTAGGGCGGCTATGCGCCCAGTTAACCTCTGCACGACCTTTATGTTGTCAACTTCCATGATGTCTTCGATAGCTTTGATCTTATCTCGGTTGATATCGATTTGTCGGTTGGACACCATGAATCTGAGAAGTATTCCTGACCCGACCCTGAACACACATTTTTCGAGGTTCAACTTCATGTTATATTTCCTCAAGATACCGAAGGTCTCCTGCAAATGTTTCAAATGGCCCTCTACTCGCAGGGACTTAACTAATATATCATCAATGTAAACTTCCATAGATTCCCTATCATCTGGTTTACTAGGGGTTGGTATGTGGCACCGGCATTTTTTAACCCAAATGGCATTACATTATAGCAGTAGGTTCTGTATTTGGTGATGAACGAGGTCTTTTCCTGGTCATCCGGGTTCATTTATATCTGGTTGTACCTGAAATAGGCATCGAGAAAACTGAGGATCTCGTGGCCGGACGTGACATCGATCATGCGATCGATATTAGGCAAAGGAAAAGAATCTTTTGGGAATTCTTTATTTAAGTCTTTGTAACCTACTCACATTCTAAGTTTGTTTCCTTTTTAGGAACTACCACTATGTTTGCTAACCATTCAGGGTATTTTACTTTCCGGATGGACCCTATTTTAAGGAATTTGGTTACCTCATTTTTGATGAAGGTGTGCTTGATCTCGGACCGGGGTCTTCTTTTCTGCTTCACCGGATAGAACTTCGGGTTCAAACTTAGTTTATGGGTAGTGATTTCCAGTGGGATCTCTGTCATGTCGAGATGGGACCAAGCGAAATAATCCACACTAACTATAAGAAATTGAATAAGCTTTTTCCTGAGCTCGGGAGTTAATCCCGTGCCCAGGTATACCTTTCATTTGGGGAGATGTTCGATTAGCATGATTTTCTCTAGCTTTTTGACCGTTGACTTGGTAGAGTCGGAGTCATCGGGGACTATGAAGGATCGAGGCCGGTGCTTGTGATTGCTATTTGGCCTCCTGTTTTCCCTTCGAATTTGACCCCTTCGTTGATGAGAGTGACAACATCAGAATCACTTCTTCTAAGGTAAACATTTCTTTTGCGGCGGGTTGCTCCCCGTAGATTGTTTTGATTCCCTCATATGTTGGGAATTTTAGAATTTGGTGAAGGGTCGAGGGCACTACTCTCATATTGTGGATCCATGGTCTCCCGAACAGGGCGTTATACCTCATGTCTCCCTCGAGCACATAGAACTTCATCTCTTGGATGGTCCCGGCCACGTTCAGTGGCAATGTTATCTCACCCTTAGTAGTTTCATATGCCATGTTGAATCCGTTTAGTACTAGGGATGCAGGCACAATTTGGTTCTATAGGCCGAGTTGTTCTACGACCCTTGATCGAATGATGTTGGCCGAACTACCTGGATCAATCAACATACGTTTAACTCGAGTTTTATTCACGAGTACAGAAATTACCAGTGCATCATTATGGGGATGTATGATTCCCTCTGCGTCTTTGTCCTTGAAGGATAAAGTTCCTTCTGATGTGTAATCTTGAGTCCATTTTTCCCTTGTGATTAATACTTTGGTGCGTTTTATCATTGGACCCCAAGGCACATCGACCCCTCCGATGATCATATGAATGACGTGTTGGAGCTTGTCTTGTTCACTCTGTTTATTAGAATCCCTGTTTCTGAAATGGTTCTTAGCTCTGTCGCTCAGAAATTCTCGAAGATGCTTGTTATTGAATAACCGGGCTACTTCTTCTCTCAATTGTCGACAATCCTCCATTCTTTGGCCATGTGTACCATGATATTTGCATATCTGGCCAGGATCCCTTTGTGCAGGATCGGTTTGTAAAGGCCGAGGCCATTTAGTATCTTTGATGCGTCCGATAGCCGATACGATGGCGGATGCATCTACATTGAAGTTATATTCCAACAATCGTGGTGCTTCTTTAGGTCAGGTATGTCTGTCGAAACCATTTTTGCTCATGAACCCTCGAGAGCTCTAGCCTCGATCATTTCTCCTTTCACTTCGCATAGGGTTGCACCCATGTCCGTTGCCTCTACGCTCTCCATTATACGGCTGATATCGATCCCTGTTCGACCTTGGTTCTCGGTTAATATCCCTCTTAATTCTATTGACGGACCTGATAGGATAAACTGACCCGGGTGGAGCCCCGAGTTGGTCATCTTCGACCCTGATCTTCGATTGATACAGATTATGGACGTCGGCCCAAGTGACAGAAGGGTATTCTATCAAATTTTGCTTTAACTGCTGCGAAGCCACCGAACTTCGAATATTGAGTCCTTGGGTGAAAGCTTGAACTGCCCAATCATCGACGACCGGTGGTAGGTCCATTTCGTTCCATTTGGAATCGGGATACGAATTCTCTGAGCATTTCATTGTCCTTTTGTCTTACCTTGAAAAGGTATGATTTCCTGGTTTCAACCTTGATGGCTCCGATGTGTGCCTTTACGAAATAATCTGCAAGCATAGCGAAAGAATCAATAGAGTTAGGTGGTAAATTATGGTACCATATCATCGCTCTCTTTGACAAGGTCTCCCCAAATGCTTTCAGCTAAACAGACTCGATCTCATCGTCTTCCAAGTCGTTCCCTATGATAGCACACATATAAGAGGTTACATGTTCGTTTGGGTCGGTCATTCCATTGTACTTTGGTATTTCGGGCATACAAAATATTTTAGGGATTGGTTTTGGGGCCGTGCTCGGAGGAAAAGGTTTTTGCACGAACTTTTTTGAATCCAGTCCCTTCAGTATCAGGGGCGCCCTAGGGATTTGGTATACCCTGGAATTATAGGTTTCAATATTTTTATCGTTTGCTTCGATCTTTGTTTCCCCTGACTCTATCCGCTTTGTCAATTCCTCAAACATTTTTATGATTTCGGGGTTAGTTCCCGATTCTTGTTCATTTGATCTTACCACGGCTGGCCCCGTTCTGTGGGTGACTTCTTGAGGTGGACCGGGCTCAGCCCTGCTCGGTGCCTAGGTTTGGCTATGCAACTAACCAGTTGCCACCTGTTGAGCTTGTAGCATTTCGAAGATCATTCGTAGGCTGATCCTATCTTCTCTGATATTTTGGGTATTTCGAGCTGCGGATCGGGTTCCACCATGGACGCTATTTTTGGGACCAGTATGCTGGTTCGCGTCGATGGCCACATGTGAATTAACGTCAATTGGATCCACGGCCCGAGTCCCAACGGGGTCAGCATGTGACCTTACATCACCAGGCGTCACGTTGTTATTCTCACCTTGATGGCCAGATCCGTTGTCGATATGCACGGGGAGTAATTAAGAGTTTGTCATCTTTAGCCTGAAATCAAAGACACTTCAAAGAGCAAGAACAAAATTGTGTGTTTATCGAGATTTGTACCAAATAACCACTATTTTCCTTAGCCCCACGGTGGGCGCCAAACTGTTTACCCAGAAAATAGATAACAATTGAATTTGTACATGGTTTTAAGGATACGTGATATAGCTTGGTACAAATAGAGAAAATATACATATACGTATCAAAATTAGTTGTAAACGAAATAAATGCAAACCCGAATGAATCAATTAGCCTAAGCCCTCAAGTTTTATCACCCTCAAACTAAATGGAGGATAAACTGATACAAGAACAAAATGACTGAATATTGAAAACCAGAAGAAAGGCAGTATATTGCTTTATATTCTATGAATGAATGCCTTTTACAAATGATCTGACCCCCTTTATATAGTAGAGAAGTCCTATTCTTAATATACTTTCTAAATATAGAAAGGAATCCCATGATAGATTAATTAATTGGTCTCTCTTTGATATACGCCGGGATTTCCGCCGAGATTCTCGCCCAATTGCGGATATTTTGGTTTTCTGTTTTTGGCTCGATAAGCTCTCCTTAATTTTGGGTGATCTCGATCTTGATCAGTCTCTATCTTGCTCGATCTCGATCTTGATCAGTCTTTATTTTTCTCGATCTCGATCTTGATCGGTCTCTGTGTCACGAGCTCGGCAACCCAACTTTGCATCATGGCTCGATTTACACAAGGCCGAACCTTGGTCTATCATGTTCCAATCTCGATTAGTCAGACGAAGGGCAAACTCGGTTTTGACCGTATACAATTAATTTTGCAAATTTTTCTATTTTGCTGCAATACTTGGAACAGTGGGCTTGGAAGGCTCTTTAATCTCGCTAACGATGGTTAGACAAATCTCAACGAGGACGGTGCCTTTAAGGACAGGCTAGTCTATAACCTACGGATTTTTGACGACTGAACTTGAAATAAAGTTTGCTGCGAAGCTTGCCTTAGACAAATGCCACATCTGGAGGAAAAGTTTTGGACTCTATAAGGCATGATTAGCAATTTAACGGTTGAAGGCGCAATTTGATTAAAGCCCAATAGGCCAAAAGTTGAGTACTCTAATAGTTTTTTTGTTGTTGTTGAATAAGAGAAATTTTATTATAAGTAGGAAACTAAGTAGAGTCAGTACATTATGGAACTGATCTTAACGATCAGTCCCTAAATAGTCTTTGCAAAATATTAAAGAAGCAAATAAAGGTGGCTGCGCTACTTTGTTCTCTTCACGGTAAATGTGCCTAATGGCTAGGCGATCCATGGCGATGATGAGGAACCTGCAATCATGTAGGAGGTTAACGTAAGCTTTTATACTTGTATTGTGTTGTAGTAAAAAAATCAATACCTGGCAGTCCGTCTCCACTATTAGTGGAATTCGATTTTTGCGTAAAGGCGAGTTCCAATCCCTTGAGTGCAATAATTGAATCTGGGCTATTACATCAATCTTGCTACCTTCTAATAATTTACTCTTGCAACTATGGCTTCAACTAATATTTCACCTACTTATAACATGTAAGAATAAGTTATTTACAATGTATTGCCTTTAACTTGATGTCATATAAGCTCAACACTTAGTTTGAATTTGTGAATAATTTCAACACAAACCATTATGACATGATATGATCAAGCTGTAGAGAATAAAGAAAGATGGCGATTGAATTAATTGTTAATTTAGCTAAATGCACCCACGCGTGATATTGAATTGCTACACTCTAATAACTTAGACCTTTGCATGCCAAATTCTTTTCCCAGACTTTCCATCAATAAAATATTGAGACTTGACATGATTTTGACTATTGAAAAATGCAAATCTATATCTATTTATATTTATACTATATTAAAAACACGAAAGCCTTTAGCGAAATATCGTTTACCTTTTTTACCATTTAAAAATAGCTTTCATATTAGATAAGATTATAATTTAAATCATTTTCCTAATATTTAGAGCCTTGGAATCACCTAAAATTTTGCCTATAATATCTTTCCTTATTAAACTGCCACGACCCAATTTCAATTATAGGTCGTGATGGCGCCCAACGTCACAGTTAGGTAAGTCAACTAGTGAATTAAACATACAATTATTCTTTTAAAATTTTTTCGAGTAATTAAACTCTTCTTACTTGCAATAATTAAGAAAAATATGAAAGATCTGATTAAATAAAAACCAAGAAAAATAATTAAATCCACAATTCTACTAGTGTGTATGCCAAGACCTGGTGTCACGAGTGTATGAGCATCTAGTAGATTATACAAAAATTTTAATATTGTCTGAAATAAAATAGATAGAATACAAATACAAGAAGAGGCACTAGTTGTTGCAGAACGGCTCAGAAAGGCAGCTCACCACTAAGCCTCGGGATAATGTAGGTGCGCGCCGGTAGGACCACCTATAACACCTGTCTCAAGTCCTGCACAAAAAGTGCAGCAAGCGTAGCATGAGTACGTAAACAACGTGTACCCAATAAGTATCAAGTCTAATCTCAAAGAAGTAGTGACGAGAGGTCGACTTTGACACTCACTATGGGTCAATAATATTAAAAATAGAAATATTTAATTAAACATGATTTATATGAACAACAACAATTTCCTTAACAAGCAGAACTAATTAATTCCTTAATTTTAATAATTTTCAATTCATCAATTAGATGCATCTATATTATTATTATTATTAGGTACGATTTCTGCCGAGGTCATTCAGCCCGGTCCAGAGTGTCGTGTACACTGTCGAGGGACGTGCGGCACGATCCATAGATGCATCTATACTGCCGAGGCGTTCGGCCCGCTCCACAAGAAAGGAGGACATTTTCTTGTAAACCTTTGTAATGAGAAGTTATTATAAGGCTAACACATAGAGATGTACAATTTCTTTTAACAGTCAAATAATTTACACAAAAATTCAAGTATGTGAAATTTCGGTCTTTCACTATTTCGTCTAACAATTTACAATATAATTCCAGTATTTTAATTAAATAAAAGATGCAATTATCACAAGTAATTCATGATTTAAGTCCTAAACTACCTATACATAGCATAATTAGTAGCTACGTACGGACTCTCGTCACCTTGTGCGTACGTAGCCCCCACAATTAGTAACAATTTTTTAAAATAAATTACCTATGGGGTAAATTCCCTCTTACAAGGTTAGACAAGAGACTTACCTTGTCTCAAAGTCTACTTGCCGATCACAATGTGGCGTTAAAGTCTCAATTCGATGTCGAAAAATTCGAAACTATCCAAATGTTATACAAAATAATTAATACATGCTCAATAATTCGAAATTAGACTTTTAAATTAATTACCCGACCCAAAATGGTAAAATTCCTAAATTTTATCCCGGTCCCACGTGCCCGGATTCCGAAAATTTTCGAAGGAAAACGTTACCCATATCTCAAGAACTCAAATCTATAATTTCCATCCAATTCTATAACTATTTTCGTGGTTAAAATCTCATTTTTATAAAAACCTAGTTTTTTCATCTAAACCCTTGATTTCTATGATTTACAAGTTATACTCTACCTATAATCTATCTATTTAACTCAATGTGTGTAGAATTAACTTACCTTCAAGTTGCTAGTTGAAATCCCCTCTCAAAAAGCTCTGAAATCACTTAAGAATGGAAGAATGGGGTTAAAAATGGTGAAATCCCGTTTTTAAGATATTCTGTCCGGTACAGTGAACCCCTTCTTCGCGAACGCGGTCAGTGCCTCGCGTTCGCGAAGGAAAAATTTCACAGCCTTAAAAATACCTTTCGCGAACGCGACAGGGGTCTCGCGAACGCGAAAGCTTACTGGCCTGCCCTTCGCGAACGCGTGATCTCCCTCGCGAACGTGTAGGGAAAATCCATGCCGGTCCTAGTCCTCCTTTGCGAACGCGAGTCGACCTTCATGAACGCGTAGGCCAAAACTTTCGGGCTTCGCGAACGTGTCGCCCTCCACGCGAACGCGAAGGGAAAATGCTCAGCTCCCATTTTTCCTTCTTCGCGAATGCGAGGGTCCTACCGCGTTCGCGAATAAGGAAACCAGAACTGGAATTTCTGGTTTTTCCAACTTAGCTCCGGATGGTTCAAAACTCACCCGAACCCCTTGGGACCCCGTCCAAATGCACCAACAAGTCTGTAAATATAACACGGACTTGCTCGAACTCTCAAAATACGTAAATCAACAACGAAACTAAGAGTCGCACCCCAAAACCGAATTGGATCAAAATATAAATTTCAAGTTTCTAAATTCCTCCGAACGCACCGAATCATACTTATTGTCACGCCCCAAACGCGGGGAGTGCGACCGGTGCTCAACCGAGAGAATTCAGCCGAGCAAGCCTATTAGATGTTTTTCTACCCAAATTCATCCATGAATAAAGAGGAGATGTACTCCATTAATCAATCACTGAAAAGATTTTATTAACAACTTCCTTTTTATTCCCATTAGCAGCTTCATTTGTAATTTTCAAAATATTACGAGTTTATAGAATTAATGAAAAACATAATTTCCAAGTACCAACATTTCTAGTTCAATTTCCAACATCAACAATAACCCACAACCTGTCTACGGAGCCTCTAAGTACAATAGAAGAGTAATATGGAAATGCCGGCAACAAGGCCCCGGCTATACCTCAAAACACAGTACATGAGAAACAAAAGATACATGACCCCGAAATGAAGTGGGGCTCACCAAATCAGCTGAAAAGATTGTACTGCTATCACTGATCAATGTCGCCTGCTTAATAACCACCTGCATCCATTAAAGATGCAGCGCCCCCGGCAAAAGGGACGTTAGTACTGTCGAATAGCACTAGTATGTATAGCTGAAAATCCTCTTTCAAAATAGAATGCCCATATAAGAAAAGGCAACACATAGATTCAGCAAGTCACAATCAACAATATCCAAATATCCAGTTAAAATATAATAATTTTCAAAATACGAACTTCATATATAATTTTTGGTTGGGAGATCATTAGCACCGATATACCACCGTCTTTGTTAGCACGGAGTCCGATCACACCCGATCGACTGGGCCATCTTCCCACGAACAATGTGGTCTGACATGTGATGTGAAAGAAAGTTGTTACCAAGAGTAGTACCACCATATGCGCAATATGGCATCTGATCTCCACCCGACCAGCTAGGCCTCCTTCCCATATATGCCGTGTGGGTTGACTTTTCCAATCCACAAAGGTTCTAGTTTCATCCCAATTAAGGGGAATAATATCACAATTTTCAAAGGTTCTAGTTTCATTCCAAATAAGGGGAATAATCCCAATCTACCCCTACACCGGCACGTGTAGTTTCAGGTGTGGGCCTTATGACCCGCCCTTCCTCGGTTTTGCTAATGATGCTCCCAAAAATATTTTTTTGATTTGATTTGCAAATAGAAATATAATAAATACCATTGTACTCACCTCAACATCTTTCACATTGTATAAATTCTCATTAGTATTCCCAGTCATTCACACCGACAATATTTTCTTGGCTCATTAGGCCATTCACAAGATTCTTTATTCCTGGCACGATGGCCATATTTCATATTCCACACTTTCACCTCTTTCAATTTCAAAGATCACCATCAAGTATCAACATATAGGATATTTCAGAAATCATATACTTCAAATCCATTTGAAATGGAAACTTCAAACACAAATGGTTTCTTCCCAAAGAATGAGGCATACCATCCAACAATAGAAACACACATGAAAATCATAAACAATCAATACACCATTTATTCTTACAATGCTCTTCCCTAGCAATGACAATGTACCAGTTCAACACATGAGTATATAGAACTCGAATCACACTAGATATATTTATAAAGCAAAGCATTAGTTAAAGCAACCACTAATGGGCATGAATTGAGTACAAAAGCTTTTAGGTAATTCTATCTTCGAAGTCATTTTTAAACAATTGAGTCGAGGCTCATTTCATATTCTTTATCACATCTTCTCAAATCATTTGCACTACTAGACACAATCATAACTTAAATTCTTGGCACGTTGGCCACACTCTATATCCCCAATTAACTTATTTCACTTCCAACCATCTTTATAGATTATCAACAATAAGACATTTCCAAATCAAGACTTTAGGTACACATATGAGCAATTAAGAGTCTTAAGAATATTGAGATTTTCTCACACAATTTGGCATACTATCTTTCATTGAAACACGACTCAAAGCCATAACCTTTTAATACGCAACCCATACTTTGAAACTTATGAAAACATTATGGAATTCAATTGCAAGAGAGAAAGTTTAGCCAACATACCTCAATCGAGCTCCCTTAACTCTAAAATGATCCGGAATTCTTAGCAATCCCGATCTATTGTGAGATATAACAAAATTGAACCATAATTAGGAAGATATTCATGGTCTCAGCTCATTTGAGCATTTTATCATACACTAGGTGTACAAATTTAACCACAAGGTTCTTCTACAAGATTTTCTTTACTCCACAACCCAATACTTACTTATTTCAGCTTAACAATCTTTCCACAATTCTTATTATTACATGCATGTATAAATAATAATCTCATACCTATGAATCATACTCCTAATCAACCATCTTCTACCCAAATTCGAAATTGAAAACTAGGGTGTGGAACCTTACCTCTTAGATGAAGAACTTGTGGGTTTTCCTTGTTAATCTTCCAAGATTTGAGCAAGACTTGATGAATAATTAGCCTAGGGTTTTCTCTCTCTCTCTCTCTAAAACACTCCCTTCTCTCTAAAACATCAGAATATTTGCTCAAAAATGACCCTTTGTGTGTATTTAATGAAATAGGGTCGGGTTTTAAAATCCAAAGAAATGAGCTCCGGAACGGTTCTGCAGTCGCATATGCGGATATCGTTCGCATAATTACAGACCAAAACGAATACAATCCTCAAACACGTAAGTCTAGTCCAGCACCATGAAACATTATTTTCTTTGTAAATTTTACCGGACTTTACACTTAAATACTTCGAAAGTTTCCAGGGTGCTACACTTATACTATCCGGAATGATACCAAATTTTGCGTGCAAGTTTCAAATCACCATACAGAACTATTCCCAGGCTCGAAAGTTCAAACGTACCTCGATTACTCCAAAACCTACTCCAAACCAAATTTAATGAACCTTGAACCTTTAAATAGCTGATTTTCACTATTAAGCGCCGAAACTCTCTCGGGTTATCCAAACCCGATTCGAACATACGTCTAAGTCCAAAATTATCACACAAACCTATTGGAACCATCAAATCCCGATTCTAGGGTCGTTTTCTAAAAATGTTGACCGAAGTCAAACTTGCCCTTTTAAAGCCAAATTAAGGAACTAAGTGTTCTGATTTCAACCCGAACACTTTCAAATCCCGAACCAACCATCCCCGCAAATCATAAATTAGTAAAAGCATATACGGAGAGTTTTAATTAGGGGAACGAGGTTCTAAATGTCAAAACGACCGGTTGGGTCGTTACATAAACTAGGTAGGAAGTCCTACTATTTAAAAGTTTAAAATCTATCAATATTTTACCTTATATAAACTGTACTAATTAAAAATAAATCCATATTTGTATCATTTAGGATGCCTAAAGTGGTCAACAAATAATTCATATGAGATTCTCAGTTCATTATAAACATGTTTAACGGGCCGGGTTAACCTAGTTCCGGACCAACCCAGATAGGTAGTAACTCGGACCGGTGGTAGGGGGCCAGGAAGGGCTGGGTTTGGGAGGTTAGGGGGTTGGTACGTATACATTTATTTTACTGGCTAATCGGACCGTTCGAAACTGGTAAATGTAAATAACTGTTGAACCGGTTAACCAGACCGGCCTGGACCGGTTCAACGACTATTTTTTGAATTTGGTTTTTAATTCATTTCACCGTTGGCAACGATCAGCTTCTAATTTGACCGTTGGCCAATGAATATTTTGCAAAATAGCCCTTTTTGAGCAATATTTTTTAAAAAATAACACTTTTAGTAATTACTAATTTAACCCTTTGAAAACTATAAATACACCCCATTCTTCTTCATTTCTTCACTCATCTCTCATTTCTCAAACTCAAATTCTCAATTGTCACTCTCTCATTCTTCACCTAAATTGCAATAAACTATTTGGCTCTCATTTTTTTGGAATTTAATTTATCGTATTATTTGAAGTTTGAAGTTTGAACTTTGAACAATTGACGTTTCTTCGTGGTAACATTGGAGTTGCGAAAATTATCAAGTGTTCAATTTATTGCGGAATTTGGTGCACTCCCTCCAATGCTTTATCTTATTTACTATTTTATTTGCATATTTAATTTTTGTTAGTAGTTAAATTTTTATAATATGTTTAATGTTGCAAAAAGAGTGTGCAATAAGGTTGCTAATCGGGGTAATCGGGAAAATAGAAAAAGAGGTACTACTTCAACATCTAGTAGTAATTTAAATGACTCTACACATGTTCCTAAAACATCACCTGATAATAATATAGATTATGAACAATTACAGGAAGATCTCAGTATAGAAGATAATGAATTATAAATTGAAGACGAGACACCACTTACACCTTGTAACGATCTGATCGGTTGTTTTGGGTATTTACGCTCCTTTTTATTATTTGAAATCTTGAATAGCTTCATACGATATATTATGACTTGTGTGAATTGTCGGTTTTAGTTTTCAGATATTTCAGAGTTAGTTTGGAAGAATGAAATTCAAGGTTTAAAGCTTAAGTTGAAAAGATTGAACGGATGTTGACTTACGTGTAAACAACCCCGGAATAGAGTTTTGATAATTCCAATTGCTCCGTATGGTAATTTTGGACTTAGGAGCGTATCCAAAAAATTATTTGGAAGTCAGTGGTTGAATTGGGCTAGAAATGGCTAAAAATAGAAATTTAAGTTGGAAGTTTGACTGGGGAATTGACTTTTTTATATCGGGACCGGAATCCAATTCTGAAAATTAAAATAGCTTCGTTATCTCATTTATGATTTGTGTGCAAAATTTGAGATTAATCGGACTTGATTTGATAGGTTTCGGCATTGAATGTAGAAGTTGGAAATTGTTAGTTTTTATTAGACTTGAATCGGCACTCTGATGTTGTTCTGGAACTTTGGAAGTGCGGGGGGAGG
>AWOL01S0001423.1:77755-90722 GCA_000715115.1 Nicotiana otophora
TCCTTGAAAGAATAGGAAAGTGTTTTTGTCCTTCCTCTTGAGAACCCCTGAACCCCGCCCAAGCACTAAGTGCTCTTACTCCTGTAGTTCTTTTAGATGATTGAGAATCAGAAGAAGAAGGAGTTGGAATATTTGGTCTAGCCTGATCTAATGCAACTTGATAAGCATTATAAATAGTTTGAGCATTTATTTTAATTGAGGATATTGCTTCCGGAAGTTTAGACAACTCCTCTTCTTCAAGTGCTAAACCATTATAAACAGTTTCATACCAAAATTGAGGACCTCCTAATTTCATAGTAGGATTTAACAAGGCAGTAACACCATAAATAGGGGGAATAGGGAAAACATATTTTTTAAACTTTTTTCTCATAGAATCAATAGCAAGTTGATAAATTTCCCCACCCTCTGAAAAATGAGCAAACAAATTTGCAAGTTCTGCAATATAAACTAAACAGTTAGAAATAGTAGGTTAATATTGCCCAGAAAATTCATTTGTAGCAAAAGAAAATTTTTCTAAAAAATCCACAAGCATTTTAACATTAGCCCAATCCGCATTTGTATGGTGCTCATCATCATCACTTACATGAGCATTAAACGTTGAGTTTATGGGGTTTCTATATTCATATGCAACAACTAAACTTTCATACATATAATTCCATCTAGTTGGACAAGGTTTAGGAACCTTTTTTTCTCTTAAGCCAAATTCATCGCATCTTTTAAAATATTCTCTAAGTCTACTTCTACGGTTTGAATAAAAAAGCCAGTTAAGAGACATTTTAACCTTTTCAATTTCAATATTTAAAATTCTCATACCATCACCCACAATTAAATGGTAAATATGACAAATACATCTAAATGAAAAATGTTACTAAATGCAGGACTTAGTGTAGAAGTAAGCAAGACTACAATATTTGTGTTACTAGTAGCATTATCCATTGAAACTGACACGATTTTATCACTAATGTAAAAATATCTACAAATATCCAAAACCGTGCTAGCAATAAACTGCCATGTGTGACGTGAATTAATTATTCTATAAGCAATAATGTGCTTTTGCATTATCCAATCCTCATCAATCCAATGACTAGTAACAGTAAGGACTAGTGGGTGTATCGTCATCCGGTTGCATTTCATCAAAATTTATTTTCTCCTCATCATTTTCATCAACAGTTGGATTAGAATAAAGAGCATTCATTAATTCATGGTCTAATTGTTCACTAGCTCCAACATTATGGCAAAATTGACTCTCAGTAAATTGTAATAAACTATTATCACTATCAAGAATAACATGTGTAGGACGTGTATGGGGTTTGGATCGAGGAGCCAGGGGAAGTGGAGGAGGAACCGATTGGCCACTAGATTCGCCACTCTTGGATTTTTCCTTATTTTTACCAAATTATTTTTAAGGAAGTCATCTTTATTAATCAAATAATATAAAATAAATAAAACAAACAAAACTATAATATTAAAAATTAAGAGTTGGAATGAGTTTACTGAATTTACGAACAACTTGTTGAAAATTGATTATCGTTGAAGACTTCAATTCACCAACTTCACAATTGTTTCACAAATTGTAACAATAAAGTAAACAATAGTAGTAATTATAGAAGAAAATTAGAGAGAGATTGATGATTTTGTGAGAAAAATAAAAGAATGAGGGGGTATTTATAGTTGAAAATAGGGGAAAAGTGTAATTATAAACAAATTGGGGTTAACACAAAGTTTGGGGGGTTAAATGGCTATTTTACAAATAGCCAACGATTATTTTGGCAGATCAAACGGCTAGTTTTTAAATGCCCAAATGGGCAATTTGTTCTTAAAGAAAAATCTGACCGTTGGGACCGTTTGGGATCGTTTAGGCCCGCCGAGGACCGGACCGGTCCCGGTCTTGTGGTCTTTTTATGAAGGACCGGCCCAGAAGAACGGCCCACCTCCATGGTCCCGGTTCTAACCGGTTAAGGACCGTATAGGCCCAGAATCCCACATGGTCCGCGGTCCCGGGACGGTCCCGAGCCTGGACCGGCCCACATGCCACCCTTAGCCACCCTTATCACTCCGTCCAAATAATATCCCAACATAAATAACCACAGTGAAATGCCATCCTTACACCCACATAATGTCAATAATGGAATGCCACCCTTATGTCCTCAAAATAATAACTCAAATCACACAACAATTTACTTGGAATATTATCACGAAAATACAATACAACAATTCATATCATAATTTACCCGTAGGCCAGAACCAATTCTAAAGATACAACAAATTCACTTAAATTCACAGCAAGTAGCCCAAGGCTCCACACAAAGTATACAAAACCTCAAAAACAATAACAACAGAGATGAAAAAATAACTCAGTATAGGACAACGCCTTCATTAATCTAAATTCTTGATAATTATATTAACGCCTCAATTTAAACTTATTTAATTAATTATTTGCAGATGGAAAATCTATAATATAATTATTTTCAGGAAATATCAAATCAACAAACTCACGGAATTTACATAAAAATTCAAGTGACAATCACACCAAATTATCATATACAAACAAATTCGACAAACAAGGATTGAGGCAGGGCAATAGAGGATTTAATAAATGGCAATAATTATCTAATTTACTACACAAAAATGCTTAAGACTTTAACCCAATAAATTTTGCACATATAAGCCCGAGTACGTACTCGTCACCTCACGTACACAGCTTTTCACATTTCACAAATGCACATAAGACTCGATTCCTAAGGTGTAATTCCTCCACTCAAGGTTAGGCAAGATACTTACTTTTTTGAAGTTAGGGCAATATTCCAAAATAGCTTTCTCACGTGAATTGACCCCCGGTCGGCTCCGATCTTTCTTGAGCTTTCCTTACATTACTATGAGGTTCCGGAAATCCTAACAACTTCAATCTATTTAGAACATAACAAAAGTGAACCATAATTACGAAGATATTCGTGGGTTCACCTCATTTAAGCATTTCATCATATATTAAGGGTGCAAATTTGATTACAAGGTTCTTCCATAAGATTTCCTTCACTCCACAACCCACTCTTTGCCTATTTGAGCTCAACAATCTTCTCACAAACCTTATTGGTACATGCATGTATAGATAATACTCTCATACCCAAGAATTATACTCCCAATCACCCATCTTCTACCCAAACTCAAAATTGAAGACTAGGGTTAGAACCTTACCTCTTGGGTGAAGATCTTGTGAGCTTTCTTGTTGAATTTCAAAGCTTGAGCAAGATTTTAATGAACAATTAGCTTAGGAATTTCTCCTCACTTTAGGGCACTTCCTCTCTCTAAAAATATCAGATATTCCCTTAAAAAATAGCCTCTTTTGTCTATTTAACTAGATAAAGTCGGGTTACAAAGATAGAAGAATGGACCCTCCAAATTCCGGACGTGGCTACATACCAGGCTAGGCACGCTCTGTAGCGCGCTACAGACCAGGCTTCGCGAGCTCTGTAGCTAGCTAAATACCAGGCATCGCAAGCTCTATAGCGAGATAAATACCAGGCTTCGCGAGGGATATAACACGGTCTAGCGCGCTACAGACCTGGCTTCGCGAGGTCGAAATGATTCAACTCCCCAACGCACTGTTCAACCCAAAAAGTCCGAAAATACAATACATTAGCCTACCTTGGTACCACGAAACCTTAAATTTCTTGGCGAAAATTTACGAGGCATTACATCATCATACAAAATAAATTGTTCATGTACAATTAAAGTCATATAGTATATATTATTAATATTTAAGTTATTTTCCTAACTCAGCGAAATGTCGTTCGCCCTTTTAAAATAGAGTTCAGACTAGACAAAACTATAATTTAAGTTATTTTCCTAATATTTAGGATTTTAAAGTCAACTAAATATTTTTGCGATAAATCTTTCCTTATTTGAACTATGTATGAATTCTAAATATTTTAAAAAATAAAAAATCAACTAAAATTTTACTAATATAAATTATTTTCTTATTTAAAATAAGTTTTTATTTATACATTAGATATAAACTCCTTAATACTTTGTGGTAGGCATTTGAACGACTATTCTTTCACAAAATATTTAATATTCAGTGGTAAGGTTATTCATTCACAATTCAAATAGCGGTAAATCTTTTAAGATATTTTTATTGGAAATACATAAATAGCAACTACATTAAGCTCTAATTCATGGCCAAAGAAGAAAAATTGAATTTAAATTCAATCCATTATTTAACAAGATCTAATGATTTCAATTGATTTCCATACGAAAATATGTTGGTGTAATTGTAATTTCTAATATTCGATTGTAGTAAATTTTATTTCACAAAAAGTTTGGAGCAAAAAATAATAAGTACATATTCGATTGGCCGTAGGACTACCATCTAAAGTGACGGGATAAATTACCTATTGATTTCATATCAGAAACCTCTTTTTCCTCTTTTCTGATTTAAAATTTTCAATTTTTTTACACTTATATTGTTATTATTTTGTTTGTTAGTAAGCTTTCATGGTTAGTTATTAATTGTTGGATAGGCTTTTGAAAGTTATAGTTCTCTTGCGGATAGGTTTTAAAGAAAAGTTTCATTTTGTTTTATTATATTTTGTATTTTATTTATCAGATGAATATATTATACATATGGTTTTAGGACGAGATTAGGAGGTATGAATTCTTTTAGTCTTTTAGATTGTTTTAATGTGCCATGTATTTCATAGTTCTTGAAAATATTTTATTCGCATGATGACATAATCCTATTAATTTATGATCTAAGCTTTAATTATTGATTTAAACTCCATGTTGCTTAAAATGTTTTATGTTCACCTATAACTTTATTAACATATTTGATATTTATTTATATATTATTCTCATGCGAATTTTTGTTGTATAAACGTTTTTGAAATCAGAATAAGTAGACGACTCAAAAGAAGGAAATAAAATGGGATTGAAATGGTGAGAATAACCCTAAATGTTTCTACATGACTAGATTCTTATTTTTTTTTTTAAAATTCAAAAACTCTAATTTCCAAATTGTTTTCTAAATTTTTGCTCCCTTGCAATTATAACAATTGAAAATGTAATACAAGCTAAGGTTAGTATATATGAAAATTATCACAAATATATCAATGCTAAATTGATAAGAAAAAAAAATAATCGAATGAAGCATCTCTAGTCAAACACATTATTTTTGCACATACATAGTATATTTACTTGACGCGAGACACACGTGCAATGCACGTACACTAAACTGGTATGATGAAAAACGAGAAATGCTTAGTAAAATGGACGTTATCAACGGCGAATTCATGCTGTCACGACCCGAAATTCCCTCCGTAGGAGGTCGTGATGGCACCTAGTCTCTAAGACTAGGTAAGCCTATCAATGCAGAATAATCATAAATATCTGAAATAAATGAACTGCAATTCAAATAATTACAACTCCTAAAACCCGGTAGAAATAAGTTACAAGCTTCTAAAATTTTATTCTCAATGTCTCTACGTATCAGGGTCTAAAGAAAAATAAGGAAGCAACATAAAAATGATAGAAGGGGACTCCGGAGTCTGCGGACGCTGACAGATATACCTCGAAGTCTCCGTGCGCAAGTAACTCACTGACATCTAGACTGGTAAGATGTACCTGCATCTGCAAAAAAAGATGTGCAGAAGCGTAGTATGAGTACACCACAGCGGTACCCAGTAAGTGCCAAGCCTAACCTCGGTAGAGTAGTGACGTGGTCAGGTGAGGCCCTACTAGAATATAATAATGGCATGGTAAAATATTTAACAATATAGTAAAATAAAATGACATTGGAAATGAATCAAGTAGTGTGTCACCATTTAATTAAGAAAAATAATGGCAAATAATATCTCGTGGAAACAAAACAAAATTTCCTTTCAACTTTAAGAAAATCATAACAAATAATCAAAGGCAACTGCGGCCATAAATCAATATCAACAAGGGCACTCCCGAGNCTAGTCTCTAAGACTAGGTAAGCCTATCAATGCAGAATAATCATAAATATCTGAAATAAATGAACTGCAATTCAAATAATTACAACTCCTAAAACCCGGTAGAAATAAGTTACAAGCTTCTAAAATTTTATTCTCAATGTCTCTACGTATCAGGGTCTAAAGAAAAATAAGGAAGCAACATAAAAATGATAGAAGGGGACTCCGGAGTCTGCGGACGCTGACAGATATACCTCGAAGTCTCCGTGCGCAAGTAACTCACTGACATCTAGACTGGTAAGATGTACCTGCATCTGCAAAAAAAGATGTGCAGAAGCGTAGTATGAGTACACCACAGCGGTACCCAGTAAGTGCCAAGCCTAACCTCGGTAGAGTAGTGACGTGGTCAGGTGAGGCCCTACTAGAATATAATAATGGCATGGTAAAATATTTAACAATATAGTAAAATAAAATGACATTGGAAATGAATCAAGTAGTGTGTCACCATTTAATTAAGAAAAATAATGGCAAATAATATCTCGTGGAAACAAAACAAAATTTCCTTTCAACTTTAAGAAAATCATAACAAATAATCAAGGCAACTACGGCCATAAATCAATATCAATAAGGGCACTCTCGAGGTACCGCCTTGTAGTCCCAAATCATAAACCAATTCACAATATCTCATTTCCTTATTCACCGCGGGAGCCTTCACAATTTATTTGAAAGAAAATATTTTTTCCGAAATAGCATCCCGCGTTTTAGCCATCCTTATCACACCGCATGACTTCTAGTAGTTCCCCCTACTATCCACGCGTATCAAGCCACCCTTATCTCACCGCATACATTTTTTAATACCCAGACCTTATACCACTGCATGCGTATCAATATCACAATATATCACAATTTGCACCTCAAGTGCTCAAATAATGTAACTTGCCAAAATAATTCAACAATAATATTTTTTAACAATAAAGAGCTCATAAATCATGTCAAAATAAATCATCAATAATATTTTTCCACAATAAAGAGCTCACCCCCATCACAATGAGTACAAACATCTTACAAAATATTCAAGAATAAATAATTCAGGAAAATAATATTTCAAAATCTTTAATACGTTGCTTCAATATCAAATTTAAAATGTCAAATACTTCATATTAATAATATTTAATTTAAAAAACACCACCCTTCAAATAATGCACAGAATAAAAAAAATCAAGTTTCAACTAAAAAGGTATAACAATTAGCAGGAAAAGGTCAAGCAAATTTAAAGTAAACAAATCAAATCAATGATGGAGAATATAACAAGATTTAATAATTTAATTAATATGCAACAGTGATCTTCATAATTTAAACACATAATCCTTCACATTTAGTCTGTGTACACACTCGTCACCTCGTGTACACGACTTTCATCACATTACAATTAATACCAATCCTAGGAGAAATTTCTCCCACACAAGGTTAGACAAGTCACTTACCTCGACTTGCTCCAATTTAACCAAGTAGTACGCGTTTTTCTCGATTTTTCGATTCCGGTCGACTCGTATCTAGTCATAATTAATTCGATACAGTCAACAAAAATTATAGAATTAATTCTATAAGAAAATACTACATATTTCAATAAAAATCCGAAATTAACTCAAAAATGGTCACGGAATCCGGCAAAAGTTATGAAATATTAACGCTCATTCAATCGCGAGTCTAACCATTCCAAAATGATTAAATTCCAATAACAATTCGACCATCAAATCCTCAAATCTATCCATGAGGGTTTTTCAAATTATTCCAACTTAAATCACCAATTAAATGTTAAAAACAGTGATGGATTCGGGTAATCTAACCAAGATTGAGTTAAGAACACTTACCCCGATGTTTTCTCTGAAAATCTCCTAAAAAGCGCCTCAATCCAAGTTCCAAATCGTTAAAAATGAAAAATGGGAAGAAGTCCCATTTTCTTAACTTAAACATTATGTCCAGTGGTTTCTTCTTCGTGAACGCGACCCCTGTCTCGCGTTCGCGAAGCATAAAAATGTGCTGCCCAATTTTCCTCTTTGCGAACGCGACCTACGCTTCGCGAACGCGAAGCTTTTCAAACTCAGACATTCGCGAATGCGTCCCTTACCTCACGAACGCGTAGAACAAAAGACTGGGGTTCCCAGCTGCCTCACTCTCCTTCGCGAACGCGAAGCCACTCACGCGTTTGCGATGAACGCACTGCCCTACCCTTCGCGTTCGTGTCCTCTCCTCCGCGAACACGCAGAACAAAAATCTCACCAGCCGAGAACACTCTTCGCGAACGCGAGGATCCTATCGCGAACGCGAAAGAGGAAACCAAAACAATTACAGCAGCCGATATCAGTCATCTCACCAAGGCCAAAAATGATCCGTTAACCATCTGGAACATGCCCGAGCCCCTCGGGACCTCAACCAAATATACCAATAAGTTCTAATACATCATACAAACTTAGTCGAGTCTTTAAATCACATCCAACAATACTGAAAATACGAATCACACATAGATTCAAGCATAATAAACTTTGAAACTTTCAATTTCTACAAACGACGCCAGAACATATCAAATCAAGTCCGATTGACCTCAAATTTTGCATGCAAGTCATAAATGACATAACGGAGCTATTAAAATTTTCAGAACTGGATTCCGACCCCGATATCAAAAAGTCAACTCTCCAGTCAAACTTCCAAACTTAAATTCCTATTTTAGCCATTTCAAGCCTACTTTCACTACGAACTTCCAAATAAAATTCCGATCACGCTCCTAAGTTCAAAATCACCATACGGAGCTGTTGGAATCATCAAAAATTTATTCCGGGGTCGTTTGTACATAATTCGACATCCGGTCACTATTTGAATTTAAACGTTTAATTGTTTTTCTTCAAAATTCCATATCTCGGGCTAGGGACCTCGCAATTTGATTCTGGGCATACGTCCAAGTCCCAAATCATGATACAGACCTACCGAAACTGTCAAAACACTGATCCGGATCCGTTTTCTAAAAATGTTAACCAAGGTCAACTCAGTTGAGTTTTAAAACACTAATTCACATTTTAATTCATTTTTCGCATAAAAAGTTTCCAAAAAATTTTACGGATTGCGCACGCAAGTCGAGTAATGATAAATAGTGCTTTTCGAGGTCTTAGAACACAGAATTAATCATTAAATTTAAAGATGATATTTTGGGTCATCACATTCTCCACCTCTAAAACAAACGTTCATCCTCGAACGGAGTTAGAAAAAGTACCTGAGCTGGTGAATAAGTGTGGATAACGGTTGCGCATATCATGCTCGGTCTCCCAAGTCTCCTCCTCGACTGGATGACCCCTCCATTGAACCTTCATGGAAGCAATGTTCTTTGACCTCAGCTTTCGAACTTGCCTATCTAAAATAGCCATTGGTTCCTCAACATAAGATATATCCTTGTCCAACTGAACCGAACTGAAGTCTAACACATGAGACGGATCGCCGTGATATTTCTGAAGCATAGAAACATGGAATACCGGACGAACCGCAGAAAGACTAGGTGGTAGTGCAAGTCTGTGAGCCACCTCTCCAACTCTCTCAAGAATCTCAAAAGGCCCAATATACCTAGGGTTCAACTTTCCCTTCTTCCCGAACCTCATCACACCCTTCATAGGAGAAACCCGGAGCAATACCTACTCACCAACCATGAATGCAACATCACGAACGTTTCGATCTGCATAACTCTTCTGTCTGGATTGGGCTGTAGAAGTCGATCCTGAATCAACTTAACCTTTTCCAAGGCGTCCTGAACCAAGTCTGTACCCAATAGCCTAGCCTCGCCCAGTTCGAACCAACCCACTGGAGACCGGCACTGCCTACCATACAAGGCCTCATATGGAGCCATCTGAATGCTCGACTGATAACTGTTGTTGTAAGCAAACTCCACAAGTGGTAAGAACTGATCCCAAGCACCCCCAAAATCTATCACACACGCACGAAGTATATCCTCCAGTATCTAAATAGTGCGTTCAGACTGCCCGTCCGTCTGAGGGTGAAATACTGTGCTCAACTCTACCCGAGTACCCAACTCATGTTGTACTGCCCTCCAGAACCGTGATGTAAACTGCATACCCCGGTCAGAGATGATAGATACCGGTATGCCATGGAGTCTGACAATCTCGCGAATATAGACCTGAGCCAGCTGCTCCGAAGAGTAAGTAGTAATCACAGGAACAAAATGAGCTGATTTGTCAGCCTATCCACAATCACCCAAACTGCATCAAACTTCCGCTGAGTCCGTGGGAGCCCAACAATGAAATCCATAGTGATCCGCTCCCATTTCCATTATGGAATCTCTAACTTCTAAAGTAATCCACCCGGTCGCTGATGCTCATATTTCACCTGTTGACAATTTAGACACCGAGATACATACTCCAATATGTCTTTCTTCATTCGCCTCCACCTATAATGTTGTCTCAAGTCCTGATACATCTTTGCAGCACCCGGATGAATGGAGTACCACGAACTATGAGCCTCCTGGAGAATCAACTCACGCAAACCATCCATATTGGGCACACATAGCCTGCCCTGCATCCGTAATACATCGTCATCTACAATAGTGACTTCCTTGGCATCACCGTGCTGATTTTTATCCTTAAGGACAAGCAGATGGGGGTCATCATACTAACGTTCCCTGATACGATCATAAAGAGAAGACTGAGAAACCACGCAAGCCAAAACTCGACTCGGCTCGGCTCGGCTCGAAAATATCCAATCTGAAAAACTGGTTGGCTAAGGCCTGAACATCCAAGGCTAAAGGCCTCTATGCTACCGGTAAATATGCTAAGCTGCCCAAACTCTCTGCCTTACAACTCAAGGCATCGCCCACTACATTGGCCTTTCCAGGATAATAGAGAATGGTGATATCATAATCCTTAAGCAACTCCAACCATCTCCGCTGCCGCAAATTAAGATCCTTCTGTTTAAACAGATGCTGTAGACTCCGGTGATCGGTGTAGACTCACAATGGACACCGTACAAATAATGCCGCCAAATTTTTAAGGCATGAACAATAGCTGCTAACTCCAGGTCATGTACATGATAATTTTTCTTATGCACCTTTAACTGTCTGGATGTGTAGGCAATCACCCTACCATCTTGTATCAACACAGTGCCGAGACCAATACACGACGCGTCACAATACACAGTATAAGACCCTGTACCTGTAGGTAATACCAATACTGGGGCTGTAGTCAAAGCTGTCTTGAGCTTTTGAAAGCTCTCCTCACATTCCTCGGTCCACCTGAACGGAGCACCCTTCTGGGCTAATTTGGTCATAGATGCAACAATAGAAGAGAAACCCTTTACAAATCGGCGATAATACCCTGCCAAACCAAGAAAACTCCGGATTTCCGTAAATGAGAACTGTCTGGACCAATTCTGTACTGCTTCAATCTTCTTCGGATCTACCTTGATCGTCTCGCATGAAACTATATGACCTAAAAATCTCACTCAATCAAGCCAGAATTCACACTTTGAGAATTTTGCATATAACTTCTTTTCTCTCAAAATCTGAAGCACAGTCCTCAGGTGTTGTTCATGATCTTCCCGACTCCGGGATTGCACCAGAATGTCGTCAATAAACACAATGACGAAAGAATCAAGATAGGGCTGAAATACACTATTCATTAAGTGCATAAACGCTGCTGGGGTGTTGGTCAGCCTAAAGGACATCACAAGGAACTCGTAATGACCGCATCGAGTCTTGAAAGCAGTCTTCAGGATATCTAGCTCCAGAATCTTCAACTGATGATAGCCTGAACGCATGTCAATTTTAGAGAATACCTTGGCACCCTGAAGCTGATCAAATAGGTCATCAATACGTGGTAATGGATACCTGTTCTTCACTGTAAACTTGTTCAGTTGTCGGTAGTCAATACACATCCACATAAAACCATCCTTCTTCTTTACAAATAAGATAGGAGCACCCCAAGGCGATACACTAGGCCGAATGAAACCCTTATCAAGCAATTCATGTAACTGTTCTTTTAATTCTTTCAACTCTGTTGGGGCCATACGGTATGGTGGAATAGAAATGGGCTGAGTACCCGGTAATAAATCAATACCAAAATTAATATCCCTGTCGGGTGGCATACCCGAAAGATCTGCTGGAAATACATCAGGAAAATCCATTATTACAGGAGCTGACTCCATAGTAGGATTATCAATACTAACATCTCTCACATAGGCCAGATACGCATCACACCCCTTCTCAACTATTCATTGAGCTTTAAGAAATGAAATAACCCTGCTAGGAACATGATCCCAGGTACCTCTCCACTCTAGCCGTGGTAGACCTGGCATAGCCAATATCATCATTTTGGTGTAACAATCAAGAATAGCATGATAGGGCGACAACCAGTCCATGCCCCAAATAATATTGAAATCCACCATACTGAGCAATAATAAATCAGCTCTGGTATCAAAACCGCTGATAACAATTAAACACGACTGATACACGCGGTTCACAATAATAGATTCACCCACGAGTGTAGATACATAAACAGAAGAACTCAAGTAATCACGTGATACACCCAAATACAGGGCAAAATAAGATGACACATAAGAATAAGTGGAGCCTGGATCAAATAAGACTGATGCATCTCTATGACAGACCAGAATAATACCTGTGATAACAGAATCGGATGCAACGACATATGTCCTAGCAGGAAGGGCATAATATCTGGCCTGGCCTCCCCCTCTAGGGAGACCTCTACCTGCCCGACCTCCACCTCTAGCTGGCTGTGTAGGTGGAGTGGCAACTGGTGCAATAATCATGGCCGGAGAAGCCTGAGGACCCTGTGGAATAGGTGGGGCCTGAGAAATCCGTGGAGGTGCACCCCTCCTAAATTTGGGGCAATCCCTCATGATATTACGAGTGTCACCACACTCAAAACAAGCCCTCGGAGTACGTGGCTGCTNTGACTATTCAACTCATATGCCCGCCACCACTGGTAGGCTACTCCTCTAAACTGGAATGCAGTGAAAGAAACCCC
>AWOL01S0001423.1:92085-187085 GCA_000715115.1 Nicotiana otophora
AATAATATCAAAATCCATAATACTGAGCAATAATAAATCAGCTCTGGTTGCAAAACCACTGATAACAATTAAACACGACCGATACACACGGTCCACAATAATAGATTCACCAACGGGTGTAGATACATAAACAGCAGAACTCAAGGAATCATGTGATACGCCGAAATACGGGGCAAAATAAGATGACACATAAGAATAAGTGGAGCCTGGATCAAATAATACTGACACATCTCTATGACAGATCGGAATAATACCTGTGATAACAGAATTGGATGCAACAGCATCTGTCCTAGCAGGAAGGGCATAATATCTGGCCTCACCTCCCCCTCTAGGGCGACCTCTACCTTCCCGACCTCCACCTCTAGCTGGATGTGCAGGTGGAGTGGCAACTGGTGCACTAATCATGGCCTGAGAAGCCTGAGGACCCTATGGAATAGGTGGGGCCTGAGAAATCCGTGGGGATGCACCCATCCTAAGTCTGGGGCAATCCCTCATGATATGACGAGTGTCACCACACTCAAAACAAGCCCTCGGAGTACGTGGCTGCTGGGACTGGCTCGGGCCTGATCGACTAGACTGCCCGCTGAAAGCACCCAATACCGGAGGTATAAAAGACACTGGCGGTGCATAATATGGAACCCGAGGTCTGGGAGTAGTCGGAATACCACTGAAAGCTGGAAGTGCTGAATGAATAGGACGGCTCACATAACCTCTACCATGACGGGCTGCAACTGGGGCACGAGAATTATTATATGTGCCAGATTCTCGGGGTTTCTTAGCTTCTCTCTCTTCCCTCTCCCTAGTCCGCATACCTTCCAATCTCCTAGCAATTGACACCATCTATTGGTATGTGATATCCATCTCTAGCTCTCGGGCCATACTGTATCTTATACTATGGTGGAGACCCTCAATAAATCTGCGAACCCTCTCACGAACAGTAGCAACTAAGGATGGTGCATGCCTATCCAAATCACTGAATCAGACCATATACTCTGACACGGTCATAGAACCCTAGCACAGCTGCTTAAACTCTGTGCGCCATGCATCTCTAAGACTCTGAGGAACATACTCCCTTAAGAACATATCTGAAAATTGAGTCCAAGTAAGTAAAGCTGCCTCAGCCTGACTATTCAACTCATATGCCCGCCACCACTGGTAGGCTACTCCTCTAAACTGGAATGCAGTGAAAGAAACCCCTCTGGAATCCACAATACCCATAGTACGAAGGATACAGTGACATTCCTCCAGAAAACCCTGAGCATCCTCTGAAGCTAAATCGCTGAAAGTGGGAGGGTGGTACTTTTTATACCTCTCGAGCCTGAGCTGCTCCCCCCCTGAAACTGCTGTCCTAATCTCAGGCCAAACTGGGACAACTGGCTGCACTGGTATAACCTCTGGGGCATGGTCAACTTGGGCTCGTGGCTCTGGAGTATGGGCGGTGGGAGTCTGTGCTACTCCCCCGTCCTGAGATGTGGCAGGAGCAAGTGGAAATAACCCTGCCTGAGCTAGAGTGCCACACATGCTCAAAAACTACGCAAGAGTCTCCTGAAGTGCAGGAGTAGTAACAGGCGTCTCAGGTGCCTGTTCTCTAACTGGAGCTACTGGTGTCTCTGGTGCAACGGCTCGTGCAGGTACTCTAGCTGCACCACGTGGTCTTCCTCGGCCTCTGGCTCGGCCTCTGCCCCGACCACGGCCTCTTGCGGCTCCAACAAGGGGCACGGGTGTTTGATTACCGGATCCAGTTGTGCGTGTCCTCACTATCTGTGAGAGAATAGAAAGACAATTGTTTAGAACTTTGAAATCAACAAAGGTGAACGATAAGGAATCAAAGAAGTGAATATTTTCTAACAGTTCCATAGCCTCTCAAAGATAAGTACAGACGTTTCCGTACCGATCCGCAAGACTCTACTAAACCTGCTTGTGACTCATAACACCTATGAACCTAGCGCTCTATCAATGCGGAATAATCATAAATACCTGAAATAAATGAACTACAATTCAAATAGTTACAACTCACAAAAACCGGTAGAAATAAGTCACAAGGTTCTAAAAATTTATTTTCAATGTCTCTATGTATCAAGGTCTAAATAAAAATAAGGAAGCAACATAAAAATAATAGAAGGGGACTGGACTCCGGAGTCTGCGGACGCTGGCAGATATACCTCGAAGTCTCGTGCGCAGGTAACTCACTGATGTCTAGACTGGTAAGATGTACCTGGATTTGTACAAAAGGATATGCAGAAGCATAGTATGAGTACACCACAGCGGTACCGAGTAAGTGTCAAGCCTAACCTCAGTAGAATAGTGACGAGGTCAGGTGAGGCCCTACTGGAATATAATAATGGCATGGTAAAATATTTAACAATATAGTAAAATAAAATGACATTGGAAATGAATCAAGTAGGGTGTCACCATTTAATTAAGCAAAATAATGACAAATAATATCTCGTGGAAATAAAATAGAATTTTCTTTCAACTTTAAGAAAATCACAACAAATAATCAAGGCAACTGCGGCCATAAATCAATATCAACAAGGACACTCACGAGGTACCGCCTCGTAGTCCCAAATCATAAACCAATTCACAATATCTCATTTCCTTATCTCACCGCGGGAGCCTTCAAAATGTATTTGAAAGAAAATATTTTTTCCGAAATAGCATCCCGCGTTTTAGCCATCCTTATCACATCGCATGACTTCTAGTAGTTCCCCCTACTAGCCACGCGTATCAAGCCACCCTTATCTCACCGTATGCGTTTCAATAACCAGACCTTATACCACCGCATGCGTATCAATATCACAATATATCACAATTTGCACCTCAAGTGCTCAAATAATGTAACTTGCCAAAATAATTCAACAACAATATTTTTCCACAATAAAGAGCTCACAGCTCATGTCAAAATAAATTATCAATAATATATTTTCACAATAAAGAGCTCACGGCCCCATTACAATGAGTACAAAAATATTACAAAATATTCAAGAATAAATAATTCAGGAAAATAATATTTCACAATCTTTAATATATTGCTTCAATATCAAATTTAAAATGTCAAATACTTCATGTTAATAATATTTAATTTAAAGAAAATCACCCTTCAAATAATGCACCGAATAAAAGAAACCAAGTTTCAACTAAAAAGGTATAACAATTAGCAGGAAAAGATCAAGCAAATTTAAAGTATACAAATCAAATCAATAATGGAGAATACAACAAGTTTTAATAATTTAATTAATATGCAACAATGATCTTCATAATTTAAACACATAATCCTTCACATTTAGTCCGTGTACACATTCGTCACCTCGTGTACACGACTTTCATCACATTACAATTAATACCAATCCTAGGGAAAATTTCCCCCACACAAGGTTAGACAAGTCACTTACCTCGACTTGCTCCAATTTAACCAAGTAATATGCTTTTTTCCTCAATTTTCCGATTCCGGTCGACTCATATCTAGTCATAATTAATTCGATATAGTCAACAAAAATTATAGAATTAATTCTATAAGAAAATACTATATTTTTCAATAAAAATCCGAAATTAACTCAAAAAGGCCCGTGGGGCCCACGTCTCGGAATTCGGCGAAAGTTACGAAATATGAACGCCCATTCAATCGCGAGTCTAACCATACCAAAATGACTAAATTCCAATAATAATTCGACCCTCAAATCCGCAAATCTATCCATGAGAAATTTTCAAATTTTTCCAACTTCAATCACCAATTAAATGTTAAAAACAATGATGGATTCGGGTAATCTAATTAAGATTGAGTTAAGAACACTTACCCCCATGTTTTCTCTGAAAATCTCCCAAAAATCACCTCAATCCGAGTTCCAAATCGTTAAAAATGAAAAATGGGCCGAAGTCCCATTTTCTGAACTTAAACATTCTGTCCAGTGGTTTCTTCTTCGTGAATGCGACCCTTGTCTCGCGTTCGCGAAGCACAAAAATATGCTGCCCAACTTTCCTCTTCGCGAACGCGAAGCTTTGCAAACTCAGACCTTCGCGAATGCGTCCCTTACCTCGCGAACGCGTAGAACAAAAGACTGGGGTTCCCAGCTGCCTCACTCTCCTTCGTGAACGCGACGCCACTCACGCGTTCGTGATGCACACACAGCCCTACCCTTCGCGTCCTCTCCTTCGCGAACGCGTAGAAAACAAATCTCACCAGCCCAAAACACTCTTCGCGAACGCGAGGATCCTTTCGCGAACGCGAAAGAGGAAATCAGAAAAATTGCAGCAGCAGATATCAGCCATATCACCAAGGCCAAAAATGACCCGTTAACCATCCGGAATACGTCCGAGCCCTTCGGGGCCTCAACCAAATATACCAACAAGTCCTAATACATCATACGAACTTAGTCGAGTCTTCAAATCACATCCAACAACACTAAAAACACGAATCACACATAGATTCAAGCCTAATAAACTTTGAAACTTCCAATTTCTACAAACGACGCCGGAACATATCAAATCAAGTCCGATTGACCTCAAATTTTGCATGCAAGTCATAAATGACATAACGGAGCTGTTAAAATTTTCAAAACTGGATTCCGACTCCAATATCAAAAAGTTAACTCCCCGGTCAAACTTTCAAACTTAAATTCCTATTTTAGTTATTTCAAGCCTAATTTCACTACGAACTTCCAAATAAAATTCCGATCATGCTCCAAAATCTAAAATCACCATACGGAGCTGTTGGAATTATCAAAATTCTATTCCGGGGTCATTTGCACATAATTCGACATTCGGTCAGTATTTGAATTTAAACGTTTAATTTGTTTCTTCAAAATTACATATCTCGGGCTAGGGACCTCGGAATTTGATTCCGGGCATACGCCCAAGTCCCAAATCACGATACGGACCTATCGAAACTGTTAAAATACTGATCCTAGTCCGTTTGCTAAAAATATTGACCAAGGTCAACTCAATTGAGTTTTAAAGCTCTAATTCACATTTTAATTTATTTTTCGCATAAAAACTTTCCGAAAAATTTTACGGATTGCGCACGCAAGTCGAGTATTGATAAATAGTACTTTTTGATGTCTTAGAACACATAATTAATCATTAAATTTAAAGATGACATTTTGGGTCATCACACACGCATAGAAGAGAGGGTGCTTCAGCACCCATTAGATGCTTATGAGTCCATATATATAGTTATATTGATTATTTAATACTATTGATATAAGTTGTTCATTAAGCACTCGTAACATTGGATAGTCTTATAGTGCATTGGCTTAAGAGGATTGACAGATGGGTGCTAAAACAGCTCCAAATAGAATAGCTAGTAATAATCTTTTCATTTAGAACTTTTGGTTTATTTGTTTATATGCATTTATTAACTGAAATTCAAGTATTCACAAGATTTATTTTTAGCTAAAGTACTACAAAAAAATTGATAAATTTGCCTTTTAAATTAAAGTGACAACCCATTCTTTAGAAATCTGGTTCTTCTCTCATTTCACATGTGTGCGGCATACAGACACACACAGAGAATGGTGATAAGATTTGAATTTAATGGGCTCAACTTTTAAGATTTTCGGTACTGAACTTGTTATACTCTTAAATTATGAGTTCTGATCTAATATTTGTTGAGATTTTAATATATATATATATATATATATAGATAGATAGATAGATAGATAGATATTCTGCATCAAAAGTTATGGATTCAGATACACCCGTAGCTCGTAGGCTACATCCGTTCCTAATTGTCCGAGCACCCATTGACTTGAAATTTTGGATCGGCCGCTGCATAATATCTTGCTAACGGTAAAAGTTAAAGAATTAATTTATGACATAAGTAATTAAGGTACATAAAATTCTCACATAATAATGTGCAACTCCAAGGTATCAAATGATAAAATACAGATGCATCTTCCTTAATTTCCATTCATGAACATGTTCAAAATATATTTTAGTCAACTAGTCCTGGCCTGGTTGGTCAATATTTGCACCACTTTAATTTGGGATTCTATTAAATGATCTATAAATAAGAATTGAAGGTCAAAGCATGGAATGTGAATAAAATGAAAATGTAAAAGTTGGGGTTTTCAACAGTTGTCTAAGTGATGATCGTCTCATAATCAGAATGATCGTCATGATCGATCTCCCTTTTCTCATTTTCAAAGTAACTTTCAAATATACTAAATGGTACGGTCAGAATTCTGTATAACAACATCTCTATATAGCAGTCAATCATTATAAAAATTAAATTTTTTTCGGAATTGATTTTTATATTATATTATAATATATCTAATCTATAATAATATTTCACTATAACATCCAAAAAATATCGAAACAAACGAGCTTGTTATAGAAAAATTTGACCGTAGTTAGATCTTAAAGGATAGTGACTATTTTAAAGCCCCTATGCCCCAGTTGAACGTGGACTTGGGAAATTCATTAGGAAAGATGTCAATGTGGCATAAGTGACAAGTAGAAAAACAAGAAAGAAATGACAATTTTCTTTTCCTTATAGAGAAGATGATTTAATGAAAGAATCCCATGGATGACTTTTTAGCCCATCCGTGTGGCACTTTTAAACCTTATCTTTGAATTGATTAATACCTTTCGATTGAACAATATTTCCGTATTCAAACAAATCAAATAATTTAACTTTAATTACTAGTTACAAACTAAGGTTATGAGAATATATGTTATTCAACCATGATTAAGTGATAATAAAATTACTAAAGGACGCAATAAAATGATAAAAATTCCTTCACTTTTTACCATATGTCACAAATTGGATTTTTGGTAAAGGAGTCCTCCTTGGTAGATAGCTGAAATCCCCACAGTAGGCTTTCTAAGATGTGAATCTGGATTAATAATACCAGTGAGTTCTACACACCGAATACTTAATTGAAACAAAAAATATATGTGTATGGCATTCATTGGTCGGGATGATATTGTACTGATTGACGATACATGATGCAGCGGTAACGCGAGACTGGAGGTTTGGAGACAGTTTCTAGAGTCTAAAGATTTCAAGTTGAGTAGCAACAATACATAATACTTGGAGTGTAATTTTAGTGACGAGACCAATGAAGCGGACGTGGACGTGAGGCTTGATATACAACTCATCCTTAAGAGATATAATATCAGGTACCCGGGGTATATAATCCAAGCTAATAGGGATATTGACGAGGATGTTACACATCGTATTGGAACGGGGTGGGTGAAATAGAGGCTTGCATCTAGTGTCTTATGTGATAAGAATATGCCACCTAAACCTAAAAGTAAGTTCTACAAAGAGGTAGTTAGGACGACTATGTTGCATGGGGCAGAGTGTTAGACAGTCAAGAACTCACATGTCCTGAGAATAAAAGTAGCATAAATGGGGATGTTGAGATGGATGTGTGGACACACTAAGATTAATAGGAATAAGAATGAGGATATTCAGGCCAAGATAGGAGTGGCTCCCATGCAGGACAAAATGCAGGAAGCGAGACTTAGATGGTTTGGGCATGTGAATAGGAGAAGTACAGATACCCCAGTAAGGAGGTGTGAGAGGTTGACCTTGGTGGTTCCGAGAAGAGGTAGAGGCGGGACAAAAAAGTATTAGAGAGAGGTGATTCGGCAAGATATTATTTCGTTTCAGCTGACCGATGACATGACCTTGATAGGAATATCTGGAGGTTACGGATTAAGATTGAAGGTTAGTAGGTAGTTGAGTGTGTTTTCGAACAATTACGGTGTTATTAGTGGCAGTCATGTATTCTAATAATATAGATTTCTATCACCACATATTGTTCTTGTTAGTGCTTATTTCTACTGCTCTATTTTTATTTTTTCTCGTGCCGAGGGTCTACCGGAAATAACCTCTCTATATTCACTGTATTACAGATGGGCTCCTTTAGGATTTGGTTTGACAATTGTCTCTCCCAAACGCACACACAAGTATACGTGGTCATACAAGTAATAAAATGATAAGTCGAGTGTCGAACCCACAGAGACTTGTATTAACTACCCCTAGTTTCACCAAGATTATTACTCAGTCAAGTCAATCAAAGTTCAAGAGTGTGATTATACTACACAATAGTTCTAACAAGTAACTAAATTATCAAACAGCAAAATGGTTATTGTGTATTCAGTGGAGACAAATATTCCAGGGTTATGATCGATTCACCACTCCTATTGAGTTCTAATTAACTCTCCCTATCATATAATTCACTCATGGTTGCTAATTAATCAAATTTCTACTCGCCTATTCAAAATAGATTAATGCCTATATTCCTACGAAATCACTCTATTAAGAACATATTAAGATTACGATATTCGTTCAATCCACTTCTGAAATTCATGGCTACATCCCAACCCCAGAACTATGGGTTTTAGCTACTCATGATAATATCAAAATAAATTCACAAGTGTTAAATAATTGAAAAATACCAAGAAAAGATGAAGACAACTGAGATATCCTCGCTCTTGGATGTTCCTTGTGTGTATTTTTGCTTCAAAGTGCCGTTCCCCTCTCAAAATAGGCTTAGTCTTGCTTTTATATACGTTGGGTAGGTCTTGAGCGGAAATAACCTTGTCTCGAGCAAAGTAGGAGAGGGTTCCCGTCATCAGCGCCCAGGGTAGCGTGGGGCGCTAACCCTGGCGCTGGAAAAATAAAGCTTCTGTAAATTGCGCCGCAGGTAGCGCCCCACGCTGCCTGTCGTGCTACAATGGCCATTTTTAACCTTATGCTCCCTTTTTGCTCTAAACTCGCACCTTTCGCCCCCTATTGCCTCCGGATGATTCCTACATATAAAAATATCACGAATTAGCATAAATTAACACATTTCACATACAAAATTCACCAAACACGAGTAAATTATGAGGCGATATACATATATATATATATATACTTTAAGCTAAATATCAACACCCCACAGTTAGACGTTTGCTCATCCTCGAGCAATGGGACTATCAACTGCACCCCAACAACGTATACATCTCAACTTGAAAGGAACACTTCAATTTTTAACCATTCACGCTACCCTTGACGATGATCGATACCGGTAATCAAGCATGAACATACAAATTTCACACTCTTTCCGTTTCAAACATGCCCAAGTATAACCATTTTAATTCAATTAATTCAAATAATCTATCCATAACCACCCTACCTTAAGAGTCGACTCGTTACCACTAAGCACCCTCAGCTCGCGTACTCACCCAACAAGAGAAGTTTACAACATCACCAATCCTTCATGAGATCATGTGGCCTCACCAACAAACAAAAGAGTGAATATAGAATAGTCCACACATCCAAGTATGACCTTGAACATAATTTAAGGACATCACACAATTTGAACAAAAATTGCTCATTCTCACAAAGAATTCATGTGTATCCCGTGGTTGTACCATAAGCTTGCTCGTAGTGTATATCTCTACTAATATAAGCTAGCCAAATCTAGGATCAATTATGACTTTAAGGTTGTAATGTAGGCTAAGGGATGGGTAGGATACATTTAGGAATAGTGACTAACCCTCCTAAGCACTTTAATACACTACACTCAAAAATCGAGTACATATTCCTCTCAACCAATTCACTCGCCACAAACCATATACAACATAGCCTCCCTTTTTTCCCTTCAATTAAGCACTTATATATTCCTTTTTCTCTCTCTCTCTCTTATTTTCTTTTCTACACACCCTCCATACATTAAGGTTCATCGGGTTGTGCCTTTTTTTCATAATTTTAGTGCACCTTAAGGGCCCTTCCATGGTTCCACTCGAAAGCTATTCCCCAATCTCTCACCTTACTTCTTTCAGCGACTAAGTGCCTTAGGAGGTAAAGGTTCAACAATCTCAAATTAAGAATAAAATACGGATACGGCTTGTAATGTGGGTGCCAAGAGAAAGGTCTATAGGCTCAAAAGGTCTAGCAACGGAAAATTTTATTTTTAAGTAACAAGCACATCTATGATCAAGCAAGAAACACCTACATCTTCTCCTAGAGTAGCACCACTTAATGATTTCGCTTCGATTAACACATGAGGCAAGTTTTAGACTACACAGGATAACACAGAAAATCACAAATCTTCACACACACATTGCACATGACTCAATCGAGACGGTTTCGTTCAACTCTCAAGTCAAACAAGCACACATAATTGAGAAATTTTAATCAATATTGCACTATGTGAGATACAAGTCAAACAATGGAGAAAATGCATCACATAGTAGGCTACTTATTTTACTCAGGCATCACAATTAAAATCAAATGTACGGGGAGACAGAGCGCATGCCATAGCATAATGTACCAGCACCAAACACGTCAATAGGTACCTAAGAGCAACTCAGTTTCTTCCTAATCTAATCCAAAAAAAAGGTACCTGGTTCGAGTTACACCCTTGGAAAAGAACAGGCGCCTAAAGAAAAATCAAGGGATACTACCTAACTATCCTAAACAAATAAAAACAAACTTTTTGGTGTTTTTAATCGGACTTTAATCCCTCAAGAAAATTGTCCAACAGATCCATCGTCAAGAAAAGTCCGAGCTTTTTCTGATTTGTGCTTTTTATATTTTTGTTTTTTTCCTTCTAAAACTAAACTAAGTCTACTACGGGTCCCTACACTAATAACAAGAAACAAATTTATACAATTTACATTACAAGAATTAGTTCCTCTAACCCACACTTAGCATATGCATAGTCCCTCGATGCATGGAAAAATATAAAGCAAAGTATGGTGAAAAGAAAAACTCCCTCCTAGTTAGATTCCTCCTCCTCAGAATGCCTGCAGCCGCAACTCCGAGCTCATTATCATCATCAACTTCAGCTCCTACGGACACCAAATCCATGAGCCTCGTGACATCGAAGCCTTTGTAAGTGTTCTCATCCTCTAACGGGTAAAGGGGACTTCCAGGTGCAATTCCCAACATCTCTTTGGAAGAACTAGACAAATCATTGCATAGATGCATACGCTCCTCGTCTGATATACCCATCCTGCTAATGATCACATTTAAGGAGTTATAGAGATACATGTTGAAGTTCTCGTCCCTCTTATTTTGTGTTTCATGGGTAAGCTTAGACGTAGTCTCCAACAAAGATATGATGTCCATCAACCCCTTAGGAGCCTCCACAACCTCGTCATACCCGGGGTATTCAGGCACTTCCCGGGAAAGCATATACTACATGAGCAAATTGCTAAAGAAGAATATATTGATCTGCCATAAAATTCGTGTGCGGGCCATCTCCCCCAGCATGATCTCACCCACATTGATGGGTTGCCCAGTCATTAGAAATAATATCAAACACACTCGAGCTCGAGTGCATTCACTATTGTGTTTAACTCGCATGAGTCGGGCCTGCTCGAAATTTTACCACACCTTGGCGGTCTTATGGAAATCGAACCGGATCATCTCAAGATGGGCATCGCTCTTAGTTCTGGTCTACATGGAATTCGAATCGACTCCACAAAGAGTGTGACGTATCGCCGTGTAGCTTGGGCTTTTGACAAATTTTTGTAGCCTCCGTGGGTTAGAGTTCTCAATTCCCAGAAATTTACATAAGGACCTCCTATCCATTGGCACCTCCTTTCCCCGGACCCATGACGTGAAAAAGTCCGCATTCCAATTGGCATACAATTCTCGCACCATGCTCAAATTTGCATGACCGGGGAACTCTAGGAATTTTTTCATGTTCAGTTCTCGCAACCGGGCAAGCACGTCCGGGAAGTTCTTTTCCAAAGCTTTCACATGAATGCCCATCTTGAAGATGTACCGCCCATATGACACAAAGGTATTATACCATTGGATGGCATCATCATGAACTAGATCTAAACAAGGCATTGGTCTCGATGGAGCCATCGTCGATCCGTCGGCAACTTAAATCCCTTTCACTTGCCTAGATGATCCTACCCTTTGCTTACACTTTTTGGGAGCGGGGGTAGTGGTTGAGAACTTTCCTACTCCCTTACCCTTGTTTGCACTATCACGAGCCATAGCAACCTATAACACAAATAAGCATGAATGTTAGAAAGAATCAAGAACTCCGCCATAGGTTATCGTGAGAGTCAAATATTACCCCACACTTAAAATCGAAGGCTCAATGTACTATATTCACAATCGTGGTGTAAGACGCACAAGTGTTGCACCACAAGGCGATGGGTAATGAAGACTTTCCCATGCCGCACAATTTAAAAGGCACTAACTATGCCATACAAACAAGTGGTTGATCATGGCGAAGTGAATTAGCCTTAATACAAGCAAGTGTAACATGATCCTTAATTTCTACAACGAATACACTACACTAGACTAAGTCTACTACGAGTCCCTAAACTAATAACAAGAAACAAATTTATACAATTAACATTACAATAAGTAGTTCCTCTAACCCACACTTAGCATATGCATAGTCCTCCGATGCATGTAAAAATGTAAAGCAAAGTATGGTGAAAAGAAAAACTCCCTGCTAGTTGGATTTCTCCCCCTCAGAATGCCTGCCAACCGTAGCTCCGAGCTCATTAACATCATCAGCTTCAGCTCCCATGGACACCAAAGCCATGGGCCTCGTGACATCATCACCAATCTCATTCTTAGTGTCGGAGCCTTTGTAAGTGTTCTCATCCTCTAACGGGTGAAGGGTACTTCCAGGTGCAATTCCCAACATCTCTGTGGAAGAACTAGACAAATCATTGTGTAGATACATATGCTCCTCGTCTGATACACCCATCCTGCTCATGATCACATTTAAGGAGTTATAGAGATGCATATTGAAGTTCTCGTCCCTCTTATTTTGTGTTTCGTGGGTAAGCTTAGACGTAGTCTCCAACAACGATATGATGTCCATCAACCCCTTAGGAGCCTCCACCACCTCGTCATACCCGGGGTATTCAGGCACCTCCCGGGAAAGCATATACTGCATGAGCAAATTGCTAAAGAAGAATCTATTGATATGCCATCCAAATCGTGTGCGGGCCATCTCCCCCAGCATGATCTCACCCACATTGATGGGTCGCTCAGTCATTAGAAATAATATCACACACACTCGATCTCGAGTGCATTCACTATTGTGTTTAACCGGTATGAGTCGGGCCTGCACTAAATTTTGCCACACCTTGGCGGTCTTGTGGAAAACGAACCGGATCATCTCAAGATGGGCATCGCTCCTAGTTCTGGTCCACTTGGAATTCGAATCGACGCCACAAAGAGTGTGTCATATCGCCATGTAGCTTGGGCTTTTGATAAATATTTGTAGCCTCCGCGGGTTAGAGTTCTCAACTCCCAAAAATTTACATAAGGACTGCCTATCCATTGGCACCTCCTTTCCCCGGACCCATGACGTGATCCAGTCCGCATTCCAATTGGCATACAATTCTCGCACCATGCTCAAATTTGCATGGCCGGGGTATTCTAGGAATTTTTCCATGTCTAGTTCTCGCAACCGGGCAAGAACGCCCGGGAAGTTCTTTTCCAAAGCTTTCACATGAATGCCCATCTCGAAGACGTACCGCCCATACGACACAAAGGTATTATACCATTGGATGGCATCATCACGAACTAGATCCAAACAAGGCATTGGTCTCGATGGAGCCGTCGTCGATCCGTTGGCAACTTGTTTCCCTTTCACTTGCCTAGATGATCCTTCCCTTTGCTTGCGCTTTTTGGGAGTAGTAGTAGTAGTTGAGTACTTCTCTACTCCCTTACCCTTGTTTGCACTATCACGAGCCATAGAAACCTATAACACAAATAAGCATGAATGTGAGAAAGAATCAAGAAATCCGCCATAGGTTATCGTAAGAGTCAAAAATGACCCCACACTAAAAATCGAAGGATCAATGTACTATATTCATAATCGTGGTGTAAGACGCACAAGTGTTGCACCACAAGGCGATGGGTAATGATGACTTCCCCATGCCGTACAATTAAAAAGGCGCTAACTATGCCATACAAACAAGTGGTCGATCATGGCGAAGTGAATTAGCCTTAATACAAGCAAGTGGCACATGATCCTTAATTTCTACAACGAATACAGTACACTAGACTAAGTCTACTACGGGTCCCTAAACTAATAACAAGAAACAAATTTATACAATTTACATTACATGATGTAGTTCCTCTAACCCACACCTAGCATATGCATAGTCCCCCGATGCATGTAAAAATGTAAATCAAAGTATGGTGAAAAGAAAAACTCCCTGCTAGTTAGATTCCTCCTCCTCAGAATGCCTGCCAGACGCAACTCCAAGCTTATTATCATCATCAGCTTCATCTCCCACGGACACCAAAGCCATGGGTCTCGTGACATTATCACCAATCTCATTCTCAGTGTCGGAGCCTTTGTAAGTGTTCTCATCCTCTAACGGGTGAAGGGGACTTCCAGGTGCAATTCCCAACATCTCTTTGGAAAAACTAGACAAATCATTGCGTATATGCATACGCTCCTCGTCTGATACACTCATCCTGCTCATGATCACATTTAAGGAGTTATAGAGATTCATGTTGAAGTTCTCGTCCTTCTTATTTTGTGTTTCATGGGTAAGCTTAGACGTAGTCTCCAACAAAGATATGATGTGCATCAACCCCTTAGGAGCCTCCACAACCTCGTCCTACCCGGGGTATTCAGGCACCTCCCGGGAAAGCATATACTGCATGAGCAAATTGTGAAAGAAGAATCTATTGATATGCCATCCAAATCGTGTACGGGCTATCTCTCCCAGCATGATCTCACCCACATTGATGGGTCGCCCAGTCATCAGAAATAATGTCACACACACTCGAGCTCGAGTGCATTAACTATTGTGTTTAACTGGCATGAGTCGGGCATGCACGAAATTTTGCCACACCTTGGTAGTCTTGTGGAAATCGAACCGGATAATCTCAAGATGGGCATCGCTCTTAGTTCTGGTCTACTTGGAATTCGAATCGACGCCACAAAGAGTGTGACGTATCGTCGTGTAGCTTGGGCTTTTGACAAAATTTTGTAGCCTCCGCGGGTTAGAGTTCTCAACTCCAAAATATTTACATTAGGAGTGCCTATCCATTGGCACCTCCTTTCCCCGGACCCATGACGTGAACAAGTCCGCATTCTAATTGGCATACAATTCTCACACCATGCTCAAATTTGCATGGACGGGGCATTCTAGGAATTTTTCCATGTTCAGTTCTCGCAACCGGGCAAGCACGTTCGGGAAGTTCTTTTCCAAAGCTTTCACATGAATGCCCATCTCAGAGACATACCGACCATTCGACACAAAGGTATTATACCATTGGATGGCATCATCATGAACTAGATCCAAACAAGGCATTGGTCTCGATGGAGCCGTCGTCGATCCGTTGGCAACTTGTTTCCCTTTCACTTGCCTAGATGATCCTTCCCTTTGCTTGCGCTTTTTGGGAGTAGTAGTAGTAGTTGAGTACTTCTCTACTCCCTTACCCTTGTTTGCACTATCACGAGCCATAGAAACCTATAACACAAATAAGCATGAATGTGAGAAAGAATCAAGAAATCCGCCATAGGTTATCGTAAGAGTCAAAAATGACCCCACACTAAAAATCGAAGGATCAATGTACTATATTCATAATCGTGGTGTAAGACGCACAAGTGTTGCACCACAAGGCGATGGGTAATGATGACTTCCCCATGCCGTACAATTAAAAAGGCGCTAACTATGCCATACAAACAAGTGGTCGATCATGGCGAAGTGAATTAGCCTTAATACAAGCAAGTGGCACATGATCCTTAATTTCTACAACGAATACAGTACACTAGACTAAGTCTACTACGGGTCCCTAAACTAATAACAAGAAACAAATTTATACAATTTACATTACATGATGTAGTTCCTCTAACCCACACCTAGCATATGCATAGTCCCCCGATGCATGTAAAAATGTAAATCAAAGTATGGTGAAAAGAAAAACTCCCTGCTAGTTAGATTCCTCCTCCTCAGAATGCCTGCCAGACGCAACTCCAAGCTTATTATCATCATCAGCTTCATCTCCCACGGACACCAAAGCCATGGGTCTCGTGACATTATCACCAATCTCATTCTCAGTGTCGGAGCCTTTGTAAGTGTTCTCATCCTCTAACGGGTGAAGGGGACTTCCAGGTGCAATTCCCAACATCTCTTTGGAAAAACTAGACAAATCATTGCGTATATGCATACGCTCCTCGTCTGATACACTCATCCTGCTCATGATCACATTTAAGGAGTTATAGAGATTCATGTTGAAGTTCTCGTCCTTCTTATTTTGTGTTTCATGGGTAAGCTTAGACGTAGTCTCCAACAAAGATATGATGTGCATCAACCCCTTAGGAGCCTCCACAACCTCGTCCTACCCGGGGTATTCAGGCACCTCCCGGGAAAGCATATACTGCATGAGCAAATTGTGAAAGAAGAATCTATTGATATGCCATCCAAATCGTGTACGGGCTATCTCTCCCAGCATGATCTCACCCACATTGATGGGTCGCCCAGTCATCAGAAATAATGTCACACACACTCGAGCTCGAGTGCATTAACTATTGTGTTTAACTGGCATGAGTCGGGCATGCACGAAATTTTGCCACACCTTGGTAGTCTTGTGGAAATCGAACCGGATAATCTCAAGATGGGCATCGCTCTTAGTTCTGGTCTACTTGGAATTCGAATCGACGCCACAAAGAGTGTGACGTATCGTCGTGTAGCTTGGGCTTTTGACAAAATTTTGTAGCCTCCGCGGGTTAGAGTTCTCAACTCCAAAATATTTACATTAGGAGTGCCTATCCATTGGCACCTCCTTTCCCCGGACCCATGACGTGAACAAGTCCGCATTCTAATTGGCATACAATTCTCACACCATGCTCAAATTTGCATGGACGGGGCATTCTAGGAATTTTTCCATGTTCAGTTCTCGCAACCGGGCAAGCACGTTCGGGAAGTTCTTTTCCAAAGCTTTCACATGAATGCCCATCTCAGAGACATACCGACCATTCGACACAAAGGTATTATACCATTGGATGGCATCATCATGAACTAGATCCAAACAAGGCATTGGTCTCGATGGAGCCGTCGTCGATCCGTCGGCAACTTGTTTCCCTTTCACTTGCCTAGATGATCCTTCCCTTTGCTTGCGCTTTTTGGGAGCGGGAGTAGTGGTTGAGAACCTCCCTGCTCCCTTACCCTTGTTTGCACTATCACGAGCCATAGCAGCCTATAACATAAATAAGCATGAATGTGAGAAAGAATCAAGAAATCCGCCATAGGTTATCGCGAGAGTCAAAAATGACCCCACACTTAAAATCGAAGGCTCAATGTACTATATTCATAATCGTGGTGTAAGACGCACAAGTGTTGCACCACAAGGCGAGGGGTAATGAATACTTCCCTATGCCGCACAATTTAAAAGGCACTAACTATGTCATACAAACAAGTGGTCGATCATGGCGAAGTGAATTAGCCTTAATACAAGCAAGTGGCACATGATCCTTAATTTCTACAACGAATACACTACACTAGCTAATTCTAACAAAGTGCTACAACATACATATACAAGATACAGGGTGTGGGCAACATGTGCACATTAAAGCCAAGCTCCAAATTATGTAAAACTACCCCCAAACACCCCACACTTAGCCCGATATCACATACAACTACATTCGATTAATCAGACTTCACCGGTGCACAAAGTACTCATTCAAATATTTTATCAAACATATTGTGGGCATGAAGTGTGTGTAACTTAGTTCAACAATGGTGAAACATCGTGGCCCTCACAAATTTTAACGAAGTAGAGAAAATTCTAGTCTACTACTCCGTATATAATACAACAATCAGTGTTGTCAACTAAATTCAATGCACAATAGACCACCTACCCTAGAAAAGAGTTCAAAAGAAGCACTAATGGGGACTTGGGGTTTGGGGCGTTTTGGAGGGGGAATGGTAAACTTACTCGCAAAATAAAAATAATGGAGAAGAGGGAACATACCTTAATGATTGAGGATGAAAGCAAGCAAGAAGAACTTGAAAAACTTTAAAAACTTGAGAGAGGGGGATGGTCGCGACAGAGAGAGAGAGAGCACGTGAGAAAGAGAGTAGCAGGTGAAAGGGGGAGGGGTTAGAGTTATGTTAAATTTGTTTTTAATTGAAGATGGGTTGGGTTATTGGGTATGGGTTGTAATGTGAGGGTAGATGGGTTGGGTTTTATGGGTATGGGTTAATAAACCAAATAAAATAAAATAAAAAACGAAAAGTTAAAATTTTCTTTTTACAAACCTGGCCCTTAGCCCAGCGCTCCACGCTAGTCCTGGCACTCGGGGAGTTGGAGATACTGTAAATTGCTCCTCAGGCAGCGTGGGGCGCTGGCCTGGGAGCTGGTTTGGCGATTTTCTAATTTTTTTTTGAATGAATTCTCCGATCCTCCCGATCACTTTATATATCCGATTTACATATCCCACACCATTCTACCTATAATTTCTATATCTACAAAGAAAATAAAAACTCTAGTCTTCTCTTACTAAAAATTTTAAAACTAAACTATGAAAGCAATAAAAATTGGGTTGCCTCCCAACAAGCGCCCGATTTAATGCCGCGACACAACGTAGAACCTCACTTACTCATCAATGAGTACTACTTTGGTCTTCTCACGATCAATGATTCCCTCCTAATAGTGCTTGACTCTATGCCCATTCACTAAAAATTTTCTTTCATCATTTAAAGCGTGCAACTCAATTGCACCATATAAAGTGATTCTCACCACCTCAAATAGACCTGACCACCTCGATTTTAACTTCCCAAGAAACAACTTGAGCCTAGAATTGAACAATAGTACCTGTTGGCCCGGTTCGTAATGACATGGCTTGATATGCTTGTCATACCATCTTTTGTTTTTCTCTTTGTAAAGCTTTTCATTTTTATAAGAGTACAGCCTGAACCCATCCAACTCATTCAACTGCAAGAGTCTCTTCTCGCCAGCGGCTTCAAAGTTCATATTCAACTTTTTAATTGCCCAGTACGTCTTATGTTCAAGTTTAACAAGCAAGTGACATGCCTTCCCATAAACAAGCTTGTACATCGACGCCCCAATTGGTGTTTTGTATGTAGGTTTATATGCCCATAAGGCATCATCTAACTTTGCAGCCCAATCCTTTTTATTCACACTCATTGTCTTCTCTAATATTTACTTTATTTCTCTATTGGACACCTCAACTTGTCCACTTGTTTTTGGGTGATATGCCATGGCAACTCTATGGCGGACCCCATATTTAGCTAGAAGGTTATTCAATAACCGATTGCAGAAATATGTCCCTTCATCACTAATCAAGGCGCGTGGAGTCCCAAACCTCGAGAATATGTTCTTTTTCACAAAAGCAGCTACCACCTTGGCATCATTGGTTGGTAATGTGATTGCCTCTACCTATTTTGACACGTAGTCAACTGCCAACAAGATATATTTGTTTCCTCTGGACAATGAAAACGGTCCTATAAAGTCTATCCCTCGCATATAATCTCGACCTCCAAGATGTTATTCAAAGGCATCTCATGCCTCTTTGTGATTTCCCCTGTTCTTTGACACTGGTCACACTTCTTAACAAATGCATGGGCATCCTTGAATAATATTGCCCAAAAGAACCCAGATTGTAGCACCTTTACAACTGTCCTATCGCTTCCATGATAGCCCCCATAAGGCGAGGAATGGCAATCATACAACACTAATTCCACCTCCTTTTTTGGAATGCACCTCATCATCAACTGATTAACATACTGTTTGTACAAGAATGGCTCATCCAGTAGTAGAAGTTTACATCATGTAGAAACCTCTTTCTAGCTTCAGATCCAATTTCAAGAGGAAGTACCCCACTCACAAGATAATTCACAAAGTCTGTGTACCATGGGGGGGAGGGGGGGTCTTGGGTGATAGCAAAAGGTTGCTCATCAAGAAATGCCTCCTTAATTTGTCCACCTTCCTCCACGTGCTCATGATTTTTCAGCCTTGATAGATGGTCGGCTACTTGGTTTTCTGTGCCCTTCCGATCTCGTACTTCTACATCAAATTCCCGCAACAACAAAACCCAGCGCATCAATCTAGCCTTGGATTTATTCCTAAAATTTCTCAAAGACCCACACAACGGCCAACGACTCTTTTTCAGTGGTGGTGTAATTCAGCTGCGTATCATCAAGAGTCTTACTCGCATAGTAGATGAAGTAAAACATCTTGTCCTTTCTCTGTCCTAGCACTTCCTCAATAGCATGGTCACTTGTATCGCACATAAGTTCAAATGGTAAGGACCAATACAATGCAACAATAATAGGGGCAACCACTAACTTGTTTTTGAGCTCCTCGAATGCCTTCAGACATGCTTCATCAAAATTATAGGTCACATCCTTCTCAAGCAATCTACACAAAGGAGTAGCAGTTTTTGAAAAATCCTTAATAAAGCGTATATAGAACCCCGCGTGTCCCAAGAAACTCCGGACACCCTTCACAGAAATGGGCGGAGGTAATTTTTCAACCGCCTCCACCTTTGCCTTATCAACTTTGATGTCGCTCCTTGACACTTTATGGCCCAATACGATGCATTTTTATACCATAAAATGATACTTTTCCCAATTTAATACCAAATTTGTTTCTTCACAACGGGCCAGTACCTTACTCAGATTCTTCAAACAATCATCATAAGAAGACCCAAAAACTAAAAGATTATCCACGAAGACTTCCACAAATCTTTCTACCATATCAGTGAAAATAGCCATCATGCACCTCTGGAAAGTGGCCGGTGCATTACAAAGACCAAACGACATTCGCTTGAAAGCGAAAGTACCATAAGGACAAGCAAAAGTGGTCTTCTCCTGATCCTTTGGGCATATGACAATCTGGTTGTATCCCGAATAACCATCAAGGAAGCAATAATATCCATGCCCTGCCAATCTGTCCAATATTTGGTCAATGAATAGAAGGGGGAAGTGGTCCTTGCGGGTTGATTTATTGAGCCTTCTGTTGTCAATACAAACTCTACACCCTGTCACGGTGCGAGTAGGAATTAGCTCATTTTTCTCATTCTCTACAACACCCCCTTTTTTAGGCACACATTGCACTGGGCTCACCTAGTTATTGTCAGAAATGGGAAAGATGATACTTGCATCGAGCCACTTAATTACTTCCTTATTCACGACCTCTTTCATAATGTGATTTAATATCCTTTGTTGCTCAATACTGGGGCGGTGTCCATCTTCCAAAAATATTTTAGGCATGCAGAATGATGGACTGATTCCTTTGGTGTCAGCAATTGTCCACCCAATAGCCTTTTTATGCTTACAAAGTACTCTGAGCAATTTTTCTTCTTACACATCGATCAAGCTGGATGAGATAATTACTGGCAATGTCTTAGAGTTCACCAAATAAGCATAGCGTAGAGGCAGTAGAAGAGGCTCAAGCTCTAGCTTTGGAACTTCTTCAATAGATGGCTTAGGAGCAGTCAAAGTAACAGGCCTGTCCAACTCCTCAAATTTCCCAAACCCATGGACATAACTGCAAGACATGTTAAGTACTTGCTTAATTTCTTTCATCATCTCATCTTCACTGTCTTCTTCATCCCTAATCAAGGCTCGTTCAAGAGGATATATGGGGCTCATATAAGGCACCAATTACATCACATCACTTTCCATCACAGAAATCATGGATAGCTCTTCATAGTGGGCTGGCAATCTGAGTGCTTTATACACATTGAATACCTCCATTTGGTCTCCCAATCTCATCGTCATCTTTCCTTCGCATACATCAATAATATCTCGGCCCGTGGCTAGGAATGGACGCCCCAAAATAAATGGGATTTCCTGATCAGGCTCATAGTCCAAGATAATAAAATCCGCAGGGAATATGAAATAACCCACTTGAACTAACACATCTTCAATCACTCCTTCAGGATGAGAAAGGGAGCAATCAGCCAATTGTAAAATTATCGTGGTTGGGCACGGCTCACCCAACCCCAACTGTCTGAACACCGATAGCGGCATCAAATTTATGCTCACCCCAAGATCACACAAAGTTCGCCCGAGTGCGTGCTTACCAATCGAGATTTGGATGGTCAAACTACCTGGATCCTTCAATTTATGAGGTGGCTTGCTTTGAATTCTTGAGCTACATTCTTCAGTGAGTGCCACAGTCTCAAACTATGTCAACCTCCTCTTATTTTCTACTATGTCCTTGATGTATTTGGCATATTTGGCCACTTCTTGCAGGATGTCTACCAGTGGAATATTGATTTGCTCCTGGTTGAAAATATTAAGAAACTTTTTATAAGCGGCATTATCCTTCAATTTCAGTAATCTTTAAAGGAATAGAGGTGGTGTCCTCACAGCTAATGATGGGGGCTTATCTACCGCCTCTTCAGCTGGCTTCTGTGACTCCTTCGCTTTTTCTGATTCTGCTTCTATGGTGGCAGGTTTCTCATGAAAGGTCACTTGCTTCCTCTTTTTCGACGGGACTTCTTCTAACTGTCTTCCATTCCTCAATGACACAACATTAATTGATACCTTAGGAATAGCCTCAATGTCGCTTGGAAAAGCCCCAGCTGGTCGAGTATTTTGAGCGCTGGCAAGTTTCCCTAATTGTCTCTCCAAATTTCGAATCACTGCATTGTGGGCTGCTGCCTGAGCCTGCTGATCAACCATCAATTTCTTTAGAATCTCCTCAAGGTGAATCATCGGGTTTGTAGGTTGTTCAGCCTGAGGTGGCCTATATTGCTGTTGAGGAACTTGTGACATGTACTGATTCTGAGCACCTTGGTTTCCATCCCAAGAGAAGTTTGGGTGGTTCCTCCAGTTAGGATTATAGGTCTTCCCATACTGATTTGTCTGGCCTTTATTTGCATTACCCACAAAACATACAGACTCTAGATTAATTGGGCATAAGTCGCTCGTGTGAACCTCTCCATATACTTCACAAAATATTTGAACTCGTTGCACTGGTTGGGCTTGCTGCTTGTTAATAACTAAGTTCATATGATTGAATTGGTTGGTCAATGTGGCAATTTGCGTTGATAATGCAGAGACGACATCTAACTCGAGAACCCCTATAGATTTCTGCACTGTGTGTTTGCCCATCTCTCATTGCCAATCAGGATTGCTTTTGGAGAATTTGTTCAATAATGCATATATCTCATCGAAACTTTGCTCCAACACTTGACCTCCCACTGCAACATCCACCACAATCTTTGTCTGAGGATGTAGCCCTTTTATGAAAGTGTGAGCTAACACCTCATTTGTCTGATTGTGATGAGGACAATCTCTGAGCAGCCCCTTGAACCTTTCCCAAGATGAGTATAAAGACTCTCCCGATTTCTGTTTGAAGGCGACTATCTCATTTCTAATATTTGCAGTTTTTCCTGAAGGAAAGAACCTTGCCAAAACTTTCCTCGCCAGATCATTCCATGATGTAATAGAATTGGCTGGTTCCGCCTTCAACCATCGCTTGGCTTTGCCCAATTGAGGGAGTGGGAACAGTGTGAGCCTCACATAATATGGAGTGACTCGGTTAGTGATATAACTATCACTAATCTCCAAGAACTTCAGGATGTGCTGTTGTGGATCCTCGTGTGGAAGATCCATAAACTGCCCATTCGCATGTAGTAATTGGATCATGCTCTGTTTCAGCTCAAAGTGCCCAATGATTCTGTGCTTCACGATGCTGGAGGTGAAATTAGCAATGCTGGGCATCGCCACCTCTCGAACAGCCATATGTTGCTCCTCTGCCATGTCCACAGGAAATTGAACAAGTGCCTGAAGATTATCTGTGTCCCTTGTTTCCCTCCACCTTCTGTGAAATGTTCTCTCAGGTTCAGGGTCAAAGCCTTGAAGTCTATCCTGGTTTCTGACCCTTCGCATTCAATCAAAGTTCCTAAGAGAAGAGCAACCAATAAGAAACGTTAGACTTGACAAAATAAACAACTAAAGTAAAAACTAGAAAGTAGTCGATATTCAAGTCCCCGGCAATGGTGCCAAAAACTTGTCGCTCCCAAACACACACACAAGTATACGTGGTCGTACAAGTAATAAAATGATAAGTCGAGTGTCGAACCCACAGAGACTTGTATTAACTACCCACTAATTTCACCAAGATTATTACTCAGTCAAGTCAATCAAAGTTCAAGAGTGTGATTATACTAAACAATAATTCTTACAAGTAACTAAATTATCAAACTACAAAATGGTTGTTGTGTATTCAGTAAAGACAAATATTCCAGGGTTGTGATCAATTTACTACTCCTATTGAGTTCTAATTAACTCTCTCTATCATACAGTTCACTCATGGTTGCTAATTAATCGAACAATTACTCTCGTAGTATTCTACCGAATTCCTACTCGCCTATTCAAAATAAATTAACGCTTATAGTCCTATGGAATCACTCTTTTAAGAACGCATTAAGATTATGATATTTAATTACGCACGATGACTAAGTATATTCCTATCCTAACCACAAATCCGCTCTCCCCCCAAGAGTTAAGATCATGCTCTCTTCAATTCTTCTTTAATTTAAACATGGCTTTCCCAAGCATAGCATAGATAATAAATAGAACCTAGTTGTTGGCCAGACAATTAATTGCACAGAATTGAAGAAACAACCATATATTAGTAGATTGTAATCAAGGTTAAGTCAACTTTAAAGAACAATATTCATGGCTACATCACAACCCGAGAACTATGAGTTTTAGCCACTCATGATAATATCAAAACAAATTTACAAGTGTTAAATAATTGAAAATACTAAGAAAAAATGAAGAAAACTGAGATATCCTCGCTTCCGGATATTCCTCGTGTGTATTTTTGCTTCAAAGTGGCGTCCCCTCTCTCAAAATAGGCTTAGTCTTGCTTTTATACGCATTAGGTAGGTCTTGGGCCGAAATAACCTTATCCCGGGCGAAGTAGGAGAAGGTTCCCGTCACCAGCGCTCAGGTAGCGTGGAGCGCTGGAAAAATGAAGCTTCTGTAAATTGCGCCACAGGTAGCGCCCCACGCTGCCTGTGGCGCTACAATGGCCATTTTCAATCTTTTGCTCCTTTTTGGCTGTAATCTCGCACATTTCGCCCCCTTTTGCCTCCGCATGATTCCTACATATAAAAATACCACGAATTAGCATAAATTAATACATTTTACGTCCGAAATCCACAAAACACGAATTAAATATGAGGCGATATAAATATATATACTTTAAGCTAAATATCAACAATTTAACCATACCAATGTCTTTTCTTTCTATCTTCCTCAATCATTATAGCACGTCAACTGCCGCATGCTCATACTTGAATTAAAGGCACTTTCATACTGCGGCAGCCACGGATATTTTTGTCTATCTTATTTGCTGAATTATCTTGTAAGAATGTGTGAAAAGAAAAAGTTCTGAATCGGTATGATAAGATTTATTAGTTTCTGATACTTGAGCCAAAGAAGAAAACCTTTAAAATTTCTTCCTTTATCACTTCAGTAAAAACTAAAAACCAAGAAATGCTGCAGCTGTGGTAAGTTAAACTCCAATAATAATATCAATTTGCTAAACTTGTGGCTTAGTTGAAATGCTTCATTTTACATCCTAATAAGTAATTACTTCTCCAAGGGAAGGATCAATATTATGAAATGTAGTTTTAATCAATTTAATTTCTAGTACAGTTCAATCAATGAATGAATGATTGATGATTAGAGTGATGGTATCGATGTAGGTCTATGGGACTCAAGCGATAATTACAATTACATCAAAGCTAAGTCCTTAATACGTTAAAGATAATAACAAATCTTTCATCAAACTAAAGCTCGCTCCTTAATACATGGGACATAGCTATTATGTCCAAACAATATTGATGGAAATACCAAACCTATCACATACAGTATTAGTGATGACTTGACAATATTAGTAAGTGATGATGCTCACCTAAGTAATGAAAAATAATTTGAAAAGCACGATCATCCACCAATAGAAAGATTTTTTTGTTCAATCAATCTACGCAAAGTGAAACGGTCCTTAAGAAACCATCGAAAGAACTATATATAGTCAGCCAGGTATACGAAAATGATACAGTTGCTTTGACTAGAGAACCATACATGTATGTTGGAGCATCAAATTCCAATTACATGGAAAGATATATAGGGATCTTGATTTTTGAGTACATGTCTCATTACGAGTATATAATTAAGGACATTTTCAAAGAGATTTATGCCAGTGTTAGTCTATGTACTCAGACTCATCGACTTGATCAAAATATGACTAGTTTCCAAATCTTCCACATTATTCTAGCTGTGAATTGATTGGTGCTTCACATGTCCTCTCTAGTTGTTACTTCATGTAATGTCGACTTATTTTGACACTATTGATGAAAATAATGGAGGGGCACGTTATTGATAACTTCTCAAAGAGACAAACCAGACTACTCCAAATAGTAACATTCATCCAATTGGTAATATATAATATTTATGTCTTAAACCAAGTTGCTGCATTATATTTTTGGCTGGCTGAGAATCTGAGATTCCAAGTTGTTCCGCACTTCGTAGTACTATGGACACACACTGAAATTAAATAACTCAATCATACACAAAAAGAATAAATTTTCACGACATTAATGATAAGTTTACACCCTAGGGAAAAAAAAACCTCTTCCTTTAACTACTTAGAGTAAAATTAATGAGTATGATGATGAACAAGAAACATTACAGAAAAGCGCATTTTTGTTTCATTTGTCAAACTGTATTATATAACATCAGTCTGACTCAAATACAATGTACAATTATATTTTAAAATTATCATAAGTCAACATGCGTCCAATTGTCCAAATGTTCATTGTTTTGGAATATTACACGTAAGAGATTACTCAAGCTGCTTCAAGTGGTTACTAGGGTTTGATCGATGTTCTGGCTAGTAATGAGTAATGGGATCAGAAAAAAACAAACATTAGAACTAAACTTTGTGCAAGTAGAGGCTATTTATAATAATTAATACTGTAAGTTAACTAGCTAGTGATATATACCATTGTAGGGTTTACAACTTTGTATATATTATGAAATAAATTTAAGACATGAACTGTGTTATAAAATAAAGACTGTAAAGTAAATAAACCAAAGACAAGTATAGAGAGAAACTGATATATTATTCAACTTCAAACTGATGTACTTCATGAACTGAAAACTCCTCTATTTATAGAAGAAAGGAAGCAACTGCGAGGCTTTTCAGGAAGCAGCTGCAAGGCTTTTCAGAAAGCAGCTAGGAGGCTTTTCTTGAACTGCTTGTAAGTTGTCTGCATGAGTTGCTCGCAACCCGCATGTTTAATAAGAAGTTGATGCAAATCATTTCATTGAGTTGCTTGCAACTTGCCTGTATCAGCTGCTTGTAGATAAACTTCAATAGAGTACTAAAGATTATCTATAGCGGACTAATAAATGGACATTCACAAAATAATATTTTCATAACACTCCCCTTGGATGTTCACTAAAAGATAATGTGCCTCGTTAAAACCTTACTAGGAAAAACGTAGTGAAAAAAATTCTAGTGAAGGAAAAAGAGTATACAGATTTAGTAATATGCATTTCTAGCTGCCTCATTAAAAACCTTACAAGAAAAATCCTATGGGAAAAACCTTAGTAAGGGAAAAAGAGTATAGCGTGTATTTCACTCCCCTTGATGAAAACCTTATTTCAAATATTTGAGTCTCTGCATTCCAATCTTGTATACCATCTTTTCAAAAGTTGAAGTTGGCAAAGATTTAGTGAATAAATCTGCCGGATTGTCATTTGAACGGATTTGTTGCACATCAATGTCATCATTTTTCTAAAGATCGTATGTGTAGAATAATTTTGGTGAAATATGCTTCTTTCTATCTCCTTTTATAAATCCTCCCTTCAATTGGGTTATGCATGCAACATTGTCTTCGTATAAAATTGTGGATCTTTTATCACAATCCAAACCATATTTTTCTCGAATAAAATGAATCACTGATCTCAACCATATGTATTTCCTACTTGCTTCATGAATAGCTATTATCTCAGCATGATTTGAAGAAGTAGCTACAATAGATTACTTTGTGGAGCACCACATACCTCCATTTATAAACACGTACCCTATTTGAGATTGAACTTTATGGAAATCAGATAAATAACCTGCATCTGCATAACCAACAAGATCTGCACTGCCTTTGTTAGTATAAAATAAACCCATGTCAAGAGTTCACTTTAAATATTGCAATATATGCTTAATCCCGTTCAAATATCTCCATGTAGGAGAAGAGCTATATCTTGTTAGTAAATTAACAGAAAATACTATGTCAGGCCTTGTCGCATTAGCAAGATACATAAGTGCATCAATTGCACTAAGATAGGATGCTTCATGACCAAGGAGTTCCTCATTCTCTTCTGGAGGTCGGAACGGATCCTTATTCACTTCAAGTAATCGAACAATCATTGGTGTACTCAATGAATGCACATTGTCCATGTAAAAGAGTTTTAAGACCCTTTCTGCATAGGAAGATTGACGGATAAAGATCCTGTATGCTAAATGTTCAATTTGCAGACCAAGACAAAGTTTTGTCTTTCCAAGATCTTTCATCTCAAATTCTTTTTTAAGATATTCAATTGCCTTTGGAGCTCTTCTGGAGTTCCAACAAGATTTATGTCATCAACATAAACAGCAAGTATAACAAATTCTGATGCCATTTTCTTTATAAAAATACATGGACACATAACATCATTTATGTAACCTTCTTTCAGCAAATATTCATTAAGGTGATTATATCACATGCGCCCAGATTGCTTTAAACCGTAAAAAGATCTTTGTAATCTGAATGAATATATTTTCTGAGATTTTAAATTTGCTTCAGGCATTTTAAATCCTTCAGGAATTTTCATGTAAATATCATTATCAAGTGATACATACAGATAAGTTGTAACTACATCCATTAGATGTATTTCTATCCTTTCATGTATAGCTAAACTGATGAAATATCGAAATGTTATGGCATCCATAATAGGTGAATATGTTTCATCAAAATCGACTCGAGGTCGTTGTGAGAATCCTTGTGCGATAAGGAGAGCTTTGTATCTTTTAATTTCATTTTTATCATTCCTTTTTTGCACAAAAACCCATTTATGACCAACTGGTTTTATACTAGCAGGTGTTTGGACTACTGGTCTAAAGACCTCTCTTTTAGCAAGTGCGTTCAATTCTAATTGAATTGCCTCTTGCCATTTTGGCCAATCAGATCTTTGTCGATATTCTTCGACAGATCGGTGTTCAAGGTCCTCACTATCTTGCATAATGTTAAGTGCAACATTATATGCAAAAACATTGTCTACTATTATTTCAGATCGATTTAAATTAATCCCATCACCAGTAGAACTTATTAAAAGTTCCGCGCTCACTTGAGTCTCGGGTTCATTTATTTCTTGAGGAATCTCAGAACTAATCAGATCTTGGGTCTCTTTAGGAGATCCCTTCATAGTATCATTTTTATCATTTATCGATTTTCTTTTCCTAGGATTTCTATCCTTAGAATCCAAAGGCCTACCACGCTTCAGGCGTGCTTTAGGTTCACTAGCTCTCATGCTAGTAGAAGGTCCTGCTGGGACATCAATTCGGATAGGCACATTCTTTGCAGGGATATGTGACTTAGTTATCCTTTTCAAATCAGTAAAGGCTTCCGGTATTTGATTTGCTATATTCTGTAAATGGATGATCTTCTAGACCTCCTAATTACATATTGGGGTACGTGGATCAAAATGAGATAATGATAAAGCTTTTCACACAATCTCTCTTTTGATTTCCTTTTTCTCTCCCTCTAATTGTGGGAAATCTGCAAATCGAGCAGTAAATAAATCTCCCATCAATGGTTCGGGATAACGAATAATAGAGGGTGATTCAAACCCAACATATATTCCAAACCTTCTCTTGGGGCCCATTTTACTGCGCTGTGTTGGTTCTACTGGCACATATACAGCATATCCAAAAATTCATAGATGAACAATATTTGGTTCATGACCAAAAACTAATTGTGACGGAGAATATTTATTATATTGTATCGATCTCAGACAGACAAGTGATGCTGCATGCAAGATAATATGGCCCCAAATAATAGTGGGCAATTTTGTTTTCATATGTAGTGGTCTTGCTATCAATTGCAGGCATTTAATAAATGACACTGTAAGGCCATTTTGAGTATGAACATAAGCTACAAGATGTTCAACTTTTATCCCAACTGATAGACAATAATCATCAAAAACTTGAGATGAGAATTCTCCAGCATCAACAAGGAGAATTGCCTTTATAGGATAATCTGGGAATTGTGCTCTTAATCGAATTATTTGGGCTGATAGCTTTGCAAATGCCAGGCTGCGAGGTGATAGTAGGCACAAATGATACCATCTTAAAGATACATCTAGTAGGACCATAAAATATCTAAACAACCCACTTGGTAGGTGAATAGGTCCACATATAGCCCCGTGTATACGCTCTAAAAAGGCAAGGGATTCAATGCCAACCTTCATTGGTGATGGTCTAGTGATCATTTTGCCTTGATAACAAGCATCACAAGAAAATTCATCATTTGTTAGAATATTTAGGTTCTTTAATTGTCACGACCCGGAATTCCCACCTTCGGGACTGTTATGGCGCCTAACATTCTACTTGCTAGGCAAGCCAATATTAGAGAACCGTTAAGTCAATTATTATGCAATTCAATAGATACAGTCAATTAAACCAAAATGAAATAAAACTGAGTGCGGAATAACATAAAGCCCATAATATCTGAGACAATTCGGATCTGGAGTCACAACTCACGAACTTATAGGATTTACTATAAGTAAAAGTCCGAAAGAAATATAACTATTTGAACGAAAGAAACAGTAAAAAAATTGAAAAGATAGATGGGAACTTCAAGGCCTGCGAACGCCAACAGACCTACCTTGAGTTTCCGATGAACCAGTCTGAGCTGCTACGCCTCTCGATCAGTTGGGACCAATACTAAAATCTGCACAGGAAGTGCAGAGTGCAGTATCAGTACAACCGACCCCATGTACTGGTAAGTGTTGAGCCTAACCTCGACGAAGTAGTGACGAGGCTATGACAAGATACCTACATAACAAACCTGTGCAATTTAACAATATATGTACAAATAAGCGCTAAACATGTACTATTAGGAGGGGAAACATGCTGAGGGAAATATGAGATAGAGAACTACAACAGAATGGTAACTTAAAAAGCCAATATACTATGAACCAATAAGAACAAGTAAACACAGTAAAAGAAAAATGCACGGCATCACCCTTCGTGCTTTTACTCTCAACCTCACCATAAAATCAATAGAAACGACAAGGTATCACCCTTCGTGCGTTAACTCTCATAATATGGCATGGCATCACCCTTCGTGTAATAACACTCACAATATGGCACGACATCACCCTTCATGTATTAACTCTCACAATATGGCACGGCATCACCCTTCGTGCTTTTACTCTCAACCTCACCATAAAATCAATAGAAACGACAAGGTATCACCCTTCGTGCGTTAACTCTCATAATATGGCATGGCATCACCCTTCGTGTAATAACACTCACAATATGGCACGACATCACCCTTCATGTATTAACTCTCACAATATGGCACGGCATCACCCTTCGTGCTTTTACTCTCAACCTCACCATAAAATCAATAGAAACGACAAGGTATCACCCTTCGTGCGTTAACTCTCATAATATGGCATGGCATCACCCTTCGTGTAATAACACTCACAATATGGCACGACATCACCCTTCATGTATTAACTCTCACAATATGGCACGGCATCACCCTTCGTGCATTAACAGTCTCTCTTACCATAATGCAATGAACAAATAACAACAGGGAGATAGAATAACAAGTACAAGTCTTAATTCAATATTTGTTCCACAATATCAACCTCAACTTCGGAATCAATACTCAATTATCACCAGAATATTCATAAACATGATAAGAATGATCAATTTAACGATACTAGTCTAAACATGGATAACATGAACAAAGGAAGATATAATTGCAGGAAACCAAGCCCCGCCCGCATACTTTAACCAGACTACAATGCATAAGTACTCTTCACCTCACATATACATTGTTCCCCAACATTTAAACATGTAGCAAATAGACAAACATGTTCTATTCCCTCAAGTCAAGGTTAACCACGACACTTACCTCGCTCTGAAGACCAAACTCAAAGCTCAACCACGACTTTTCCTTTCAAACAAGCCTCCGAACAAATAGAATCTAGCAATTTACCAAACAAACGATTCAAATTAAGCTTTAGGAACTACCCACGGTTGTAAAGAATTCAATTTAGGCCATTATTGAAAACATCAACAAAAGTCAACACCATGGCCCGCTTTGTCCAAATTCAAAATTCGGACCAAAACCCGATTACCCATTCACCCCGAGCCCGGTTATGTGATTTGTTTTAAAATCCGACCTCAATTTGAGGTCTAAATCCCCAATTTACCAAATCTCTAATTTCTACCCAAAAACCCCCAATTCCACCATGAAACCCTAGATTTTAGGTTGAAAACTTGTGAAATGTAGTGAAAGATTGAAAGAAAATAGGTTAGAATCACTTACTAATGATTTGGGGAAGAAGGAGTCTTAGAAAAATCGCCTCTAAGATTCTAGGTTTTGAAAATTTGAAGAATGGACCAAAAATCCCGTCTAAGTCATATTTTGTTCAGCTGCAGATGCCACATTTGTGACCTGGGCTTCGCAAATGCGACAAATTCATCGCATTTGCGAAGACTTCCACACCTCTGCAATCATCGCATTTACGATGAAAAGTTCGCAAATAAGAACACTAACTTGACCGCAAATGCGACCCAATGATCGCAAATGCGAAGAATCTCCCTCCCCAGCTCCCATCGCAAATGCGAAACTTTGTTCACAAATGCGGACACTGGCCTTCCGCAAATGCGACCTCATGATCGCAAATGCGAAGAATCTCCCTCCCCAGCTCCCATCGCAAATGCGAAACTTTGTTCACAAATGCGGACACTGGCCTTCCGCAAATGCGACCTCATGATCGCAAATGCGAAGAATCTCCCTCCCCAGCTCCCATCGCAAATGCGAAACTTTGTTCACAAATGCGGACACTGGCCTTCCGCAAATGCGACCTCATGATCGCAAATGCGAAGAATCTCCCTCCCCAGCTCCCATCGCAAATGCGAAACTTTGTTCACAAATGCGGACACTGGCCTTCCGCAAATGCGACCTCATGATCGCAAATGCGAAGAATCTCCCTCCCCAGCTCCCATCGCAAATGCGAAACTTTGTTCACAAATGCGGACACTGGCCTTCCGCAAATGCGACCTCATGATCGCAAATGCGAAGAATCTCCCTCCCCAGCTCCCATCGCAAATGCGAAACTTTGTTCACAAATGCGGACACTGGCCTTCCGCAAATGCGACCTCATGATCGCAAATGCGAAGAATCTCCCTCCCCAGCTCCCATCGCAAATGCGAAACTTTGTTCACAAATGCGGACACTGGCCTTCCGCAAATGCGACCTCATGATCGCAAATGCGAACCTAGGCTGACCCAGGCACAATTCGCAAATGCGAAGAAATAGATCAAAATGCGATCCTAATAGAAGATGGAAATGTTCACAATTGCGAACTCTGATCTCGTAAATGCGAGATCAGAGGCCAGTTCCCAGAAATTGCAGACACCCGCAAATGTTCTAAGTCCAATTCACTCTGTAGCCTATCTGAAACTCACCCGAGCCCTTGGGGATCTAAACCAACTACGTACACAAGTCTAAAAACATCATATGAACTTGATCGCACGATCAAATCGCCAAAATAATACCTAGAATTACGAATTGAACACCAAATCAAATGAAATTTTCAAGAAAACTTTGAAACTTCTATTTTCACAACCGGACGTCCGAATCACGTCAAACCAACTCCGTTTTCCATCCATTTTATAGACAAGTCACAAATATGGTATTTGGCCTATACCGGGTTCCGGAACCAAAATACGGATCCATTATCCAAAAAGTCAAACTTTGGTCAACATTTCAAATTCATTAAGCCTTTAACTTTCAAATTTCGACAAGGTCCGATATATCGAGCTAGGGACTTTCGAATTCGATTCCGGGTATACGTCCAAGTCCCAAATCACGATACAGACCCACCAAGACCATCAAAATATGCATCCGGGTTCGTTTGCTCAAAATGTTGATCGAAGTCAACTCAAGTGGATTTTAAGGCAAAATTTCATTGTTTTCTCACTTTTCAACATAAAAGCTTTTCGGAAAGACGCTCGGACTGTGCACACAAATCGAGGAGGGTAAAAATAAGATTTTTAAGGTTTCAGGTCACAGAATTAGATTTTAAAACATAAAATGACCTATCGGGTCATCACATTAATGGATGCTCACTCGAATTTTCAATAATTCATCTCATCATTATTGATCCAAGATGGATCAAGCGGCCATGCCAAAGCACAAATGTATTTGAATTAGTAAACTTCTAATTTACGATAGAGAATACTTCAACTGTCACGACCCAAAATTTATTAAAGGCCGTGATGGCGCCGGACACCGCTGTTAGGCAAGCTAAAAATATATACTTAATTTGGTTCTCATTTTAATATTTTTGAAATCATATTTCCTTCAATTAAATGGTAAAAGATAAAATTTACAGAGTAAATAATAATATTGTTAACAATTTCAATACAGGACAACCAATAATCACCCCAAAACCCGGTGTCACAAGTGCATGAGCCTCAACTAGGAATGTAAAATAAAATACAACATCTGTCCGGAATACAAATTGGACAGGAAAAATATAAATACTCTGAAGGAGATTCTGCTGGTTGCGGATCGTAGTATAGAATGCACTTCACCTAAGTCCCCGCGATAACCGCGCCTTTGCGCCCACAAGGCCACTAGACATATATGCACCTGCACAAAATTGGAAAGCAAGTGTAGTATGAGTACGTAAATCAAGGTATACCCAGTAAGTATCCCGCCTAACCTCGAAGAAGTAGTGACGAGGGGTCGACTTCGACACTTACTATGGACTATAAATAAAATATCAATGATATAATGAAGCATTGATTACGTAGAACGACTGTAAGCTCAATATCATGAAATAAGTAAACAATTCTTTTGTTAATAAGAAATTTCCAAATTTATTTTCGTCATTTAACATTTTTAGATCTCGGGACAAGGAAAGCAATATCAATTATTATCAATTCCAAAGATATATCATGCGCAAATAATGTTGAGGTCGTACGGCCCACTCCAACATGAATATTTAAATTGTGCACTACCAAGGGTCGAACGACGCGAACCATAGATGCATCTATTTAACCTGCCGAGGCGTTCGGCCCGCTCCACAAAAGAGAAAATACAATTTAAAACAATCAAATTCAAGATTTATTAAGGCAACTATTCACGAAATACAAATTCTCATTTACGATCAAGAAGAATGGAGTTTAATCTTTTAAAGTCCCTTTACCAAGTTTCGATATGATTTAAGCAGTTTAAATTGACAAGTAGGATGCAAGCATCTCAATTATAACTTGATCTGGGTCCTAGACTACCCTGACATAAATATTTTAGTAGCTATGCACGGACTCTCGTTACCTCGTACGTACGTAGCCCCCACAAATAGAAGCACATATTGAATTATTTCACCTATGGGGTTAATTCCCTCTTACAAGGTTAGAAAGGAGACTTACCTTGCTCCGAAATTCCATAACCGGCTCCCAAGTCCTTCAGATAACTCAAACCGACGCCTAACGCTCCGAAACTAGTCAAAAATTGAGAAATTATATAAATATATACTCAAATACTCATTATAATCCTATTTACAACAATTCCCAACTCTGTTCGAAAAGTCGATAAAAATCACCCTCGGGCCCACGTGCCCGGATTCCAAAAATATTCGAAGATAAAATTTACCCATGACACCACGAACTCAAATATATAATTTATTCCAAATTCCATGTCCAATTTCGTGGTCAAAATCCAAAAATATTCATTTCTAGGTTTTCTACCAAAATCCTAAATTTTTACAAATTTTCAAGTCTAAATCCATATATAATACATGTATTTAACTTGCAATAGGTGTGAATCACTTACCTTGACATAGATGACAAAAATCTCTCTTCCAAGAGCTCCAAACATCACCCAACCAAATGAAAAATAGAAGAAAAATGGCCAAATCACGTTCTTAAAGAAACACACTGCCCAACGATCTCTCGCACCTGCGGAACACTAGCCGTACCTGCGGTGTCGCTTCTGCGACCATGCCTCCGCTTCTGCGAAACTCACCCTAAACGCAAGGCCTCACACATGCGGAAAGATTCCCGCTTCTGCGACATCGTAGGTGCGAGCTTGCTTCCGCTCCTGTGCCTTCTTCCTCTTCTGCGCCCCACGCTTCGCTTCTACGCTTGCGCATATGCGGCCAAAACTCCGCACCTGCGGTCCTTCCCCAGGCTGACTTGCTCCGCTTCTGCGACCCCTGGGCCGCTTCTGCGGCCCCGCACATGCGGCCAAAACCCCGCAGGTGCGATTACACCAGGTGACAGCAACTTCAGCATTTCATAAGGCAAAATTCGATCCGTTAACCATCCGGAATCTACCCGAGGCCCCCGGGACCTTAACCAATTATACCAATACGTCCCAAAACACATTACGAACTTAGTCGAGGCCTAAAATCATGCCAAACAACATCGAAACTACGAATCACCCTCCAATTCAAACTTAATGAACTTAAAGTTTCAAACTTCTACCTTCGATGTCGAAACCTATCAAATCATGTCCGATTGACCTCAAATTTTGCACGCACGTCATAATTGACATTACGGACCAACTCCAACTTTCGGAATCGGAATCCGACCCCGATATCAAAAAGTTCGATCCCGGTCAAACTTCTCAAGAATCTTCAAAGTTCCAACTTTTGCCAAATAACGACGAAATGACCTACAGATCTCCAAATCCACATCCGGACGCGTTTCCAATACCAGAATCACCATACGGAGCTATTCCCAGATTCGGAATCCCAAACGGATATTTATAACATTGAAATGCACTGCAACCTAAATTTATGAAATATTTCCAAAATGCCAACTTCCACAATAGGCGTCGAAACGCTCCCGGGTCATCCAAAACCCTATCCGGAGATACGCCTAAGTCCAAAATCACCATACGAACTTGGTGGAACCTTCAAATCCCGATTCCGAGGTCGTTTACTTAAAAATCACACTTTAGTCAATTCCTCTAACTTAAAGATTCTGAAATTAGAATTTTCTTTCCAAATCAACTCTGAACTTCCTGAAATTCAATTCCGACCACGCGCACAAGTCATAATACCTTAAGTGAAACAACTCAAGGCCTCAAACCGTTGAACGACGTGCTGGAGCTCAAAATGACCGGTCGGGTCGTTACATTCACTCCCACTTAAGCATACGTTCATCCTCGAACGTGCTAAGAACTGCTCTGGAGTTGTCTGAAATCATTGGCCAACACCTCGTGCACCTACCCATGCTACCACAACACAACTGAGCACACTAGCTCGAGCCAATCTAAAGATCTTCCTCTTTATTTAGTCAAGTAAGTCTTAGAGTGAAATTCCAACATTCGAAATTCTCCACCAAGCCTGTTTCCAACGTACGAACACCGTATCAATCACTACACACTGCACCAAACACGATTGTATACCCTTACTAAATTCTTACCATGCACCGCATAATTCACGTGACAAAAATAACATCCTTCGATAACACTAGATGAAATTCCACGAATTCGATGCCCACGATACACTTCATGGCATGTATAAGTCCTGATCCAACTCTTGAAATCTGCCACGACGGAAGAGATGTGCAGAAATTCATAACCAACTGCCGAGTCAACAAATCATTGGGTTTCTTCTCTTGACAAGAACCATTACCTCATTATGAACCAAATAACAATATATGCTCTTTAATATGCTTCATATAAATCTGATCGCACTGATCCCAGGTCCCAAAATCTCGTTTCACCCAGTACAAGTCGTTCCGGCAATAAGCCACCACAAACACTACAAAAGGTCTCATATGATGTCACCATGTGCCAACAATCCACAAACTCGAATGTGGTACATAAGGAAAAACGAACTCTGGAAAGGACTACTCAACCCACGTAACTAATTTAAACAACCGAAAAGATGTTATGAACCTTCCCCAGGAACTGAGAAGCAAACCACACAAGAATAGGTATAGGGAACTGTACTCAACATCACATTGTTGCGGCATGCAACCCGATCAACACATGACACCATTGCGGCATGCAACCCGATCCAACCATGATACCTGTTACGGCGTACAACCCGATCCAAACAACATCTCTATGGCGACGTGCCACCCGATCAGCACATAGTAATAAATGGGGAAATACCTATCAAGCCAGAAATGTTTATACCTTACGAAATGCACGAATATCAACCATAAGCACGCCAAGTGCATAATACAAATCCTGAGGAGACGGGTAGCGTCATACGCTATAAAACTCAAGCACAACTAAGGTGCGATATATGATCTGCATCTCGAGAGCCATTCTGCTCGCATAACACCACCGCTATGCGGGACCTCAACACATTGTACAATTAATCAAGCCGACTCACGACCCACATGGCACAATAGAGTATTACATGAAATAGCTGGCGACGAAATTAACATCCCACGCCCGAATACTCCTCCATAAGGAATGCTATGCTGAATGAACACACCAGGCTGGTGTAGAATACACATCCACATTCGGACCCATCAACGGACCCCAAATCGATTTTGATCATAACATTCCTGGGCAAATACCCTCTCAAGGATCCATAATGACCTTTTTCCCATGACACACAAGAACAGCCGTCGAATTCGGAACAGACTTCCACAATTTACAACCAACTGAATAGAGCGCCTTTCAGGCCTAAACTCTCATATTAGCGATACTACCAAATCTCCATACTTGGTTTCAATCTTTAATTAATCAAGTGACTACATGTCACACTTATACAATCTTCCCGTGGGATACACTCCCACGACCCTCCGCACCAGGTAACAAGTCTGTACATCCATACCACCGGTCACACAAATGCTAAAAAGCAAATCAAGAAGCTACAAATCAGTACACAAAGCCTCTTACACAGGACACCAATCTCAAGTGACTGTAAGGATAATACCAGCTTACTCTAAACATCTGAATTCTTCCCATCTTATCCGAGCTCGTGACATTCTTGTCAAAATCAACTGCAACCTTGATCCTCAGCTTCTAATTTCCATGCCGCTCCCTGCACCTAACATGCCAATATGTGAGAGTACAAGAATTTCTTCAAAACTCTTGAACCACTAATAGGGTACACACTTCATCATATAGAAACCTTTCACTTAACTCATTTTCGGAGAACCATTGCAACACGCGACCAAATTCTCACAACCAAAGAAAATACAATCCTCAAGTAGTGGTCTAAACCACCATAACTCTTCCGGAATCCATCTACGCATAACAAGCCGTAATACCCGAATGCCTCCAATTAAAACAAATTACGGTGGCCGTCAAACCTCATACGTACCGCCACAAATCACATGTATACTTAACACGTTGAGGGAACTGATCATTGCCACCATCATGCCAATTCAACCATTGCTAACCGAATCCGACTTCTTCTGAGACCATGCTGTCTCAAAACCCACGAACCATCACATACATTTCTTGTGCTCATATTCGCATCTTCAACGAGTACACTCATTCTGATAATTTCCCTATGATTCCGAAGTTATTTTCTCCCATTCTTCCACTTCTACACCGCATACCGAAGATAACATAGAACACTCCAAGCCCCTTTTATAATCCGCTGCAACAGCTCGATACTTAACGATACTACGGACTCAAAATCCTTAGGCACCACACTTTAACTTTTGAATCCACTAGGGCCGTTGTTGAGAGTCACCCACTCTGACTTGGTCCCGAATATAATCAAACTTCAAGGCTCTGCTAGCACATGAACACCCTCTCAAAGAAGCACTCGGCTGAATCACTTTCCTTGTAAATCACATCTACTCAAAGCAAAAACTCCGAGTCTTCCCAAAGCCTGAACGTATATCGATAAGACCAATTGTAGCAGACATTCCTCAAATCCTCGGCTCAAATCACAGCTGATGTTCTCTTTCTTTAGTCGTAATAACCCACCACTATGCCGATAACCATAAACCTCACAAGTAGATAACCATGCAATCCATTCATAAACGGCGGGGCTCTCCCACTTAGCTTGAAGCTACCATTTCATAACTCTGGAACCCACCGAGACTCCTTATCCCCCATTGACATGATTTTGCACAATCAACCCGCCAAATTCCTCAAAATCCTTATGTTAAACATTTCGTGAACATTATGAATCACTAGCCACATTCACATATTCAACCTCTTACTTGATAGCCAATAAAATCCTTCGTAGAGGCTTCGTCGACACCACACAACCGCCAGCCTGCTCACAGAAGATAACTCACCTGTGGAAAGTCCATGCCGACACCTTCCAACGATACCGCACTGAGTACCATTACTATGAAATCCTTAAACCATCCTGAGCATGTGCTCAATCACCAGCTGTATAAGCCCGTTCACTCCCCATTGACATCAACTAAACGCGCGACGATACATTCCAATCCAAACTCATGTTGTATCCTTCTTCATATCAAGAACCTCCTTCCTGCGCACCCAATCTTCCTCAATATAGCAGCCAATATTCCAAATCAAGCACGTAGACCTAGTCATTATCCACTGTGAAATCCCGAATCACTCTAAACGTTTCCCAAGGCGTGTAGTCATCCTACCGCCGAACCTATATGCTACTCTGCCACTCTCCCACTTTGGTTAAACTCACTCCTTTAAGCAACCATTCGACTTCTGTTCCTTACTCTTGGCCTTCTAAAAGTTTAACCATCACAAGACACCTCACACACGCCCTTCCTCATCCTTCGCTACCCAGTTGTTACCTTAAGTCAAAATCCATCTTTGTAGCATTTGAACCAATAGATCTTTACTAACTTTAAATCTTCCCAAAGATCATCTTCCTCGAGCCGTCAACCTTAGAAATACCCATTTGATCTCGAAGTTTCTGCACTCTGCTAACTCTGGCGACTATTTCCCTGGAACTATCTCACAATACTCTGACCCGAAGGCAATTGATGAAGACCATAACACCGACGAACTTAACACATTCACTCAAAGGCGACGACACCACATCACAGATGCAAATTCTACCACGCTTGAAAATACCAAGTCTCGTTACTCCGTCAACCCAAACAAGAACATTCATAGTCCCATTGCCTTTCCTTCGCCAGAAATAAAATATTGAATCTCTTAATCATGTACTGAGTAAAACCACTTTCCAAGTCATTCACAGCTTTGACGCATAGTCCAGCATCCTACCATTACACAACATGGTGCGATAGCAACGCACGAACCGCCATAACAATCAGTACCAAATCTCAAAACCTTAGGTAGTACTGATACTGAGCTGAAATGGTAGAACGGCTTTCCGCAAAGCGACGTCAATAGCCCAATCGAATATGCAGGGAGAAACATCCTGCACCATATCTGTAGTACCATTACAATTCCTCGATTTTTGATAGATAACAAATGCTTCATGTCACATAAGGTTGAATATGAAGGAAATGGAGGCAGAAGCCTCAGAGGAATAAAATTGCATGATGAGGAATCAAGAAGGGAAGTGCTCCTAACAGCCCTGTAGCCTCTCGAAGATAAGTACAGACATCTCCGTACCGATCTGCAAGACTCTACTAGACTCGCTCATGACTCGTGAGACCTAAGTGAACCTAGTGCTCTGATACCATATTGTCACAATCAGAAATCCATTAAAGGTCGTGATGGCGCCAGACACCGCTGTCAGGCAAGCCAAAAATAAATACTTAATTTGGTTTTTATTTTAATATTTTTGAAATCATATTTCCTTCAATTAAATGGTAAAATATGAAATTTGCAGAGTAAATAATAATATTTTTAACAATTTCAATATAGGACAACCCATAATCACCCCAAAACCCGGTGTCACAAGTGCATGAGCCTCAACTAGGAATATAAAATAAAATACAACATCTGTTCGGAATACAAATTGGACAGAAAAAATATAAATACTCTGAAAAAGACTCTGCTGGCTGCGGATCATAGTATAGAATGCAGCTCACCTAAGTCCTCGCGATAACCGCGCCTCTGCACCCACAAGGCCACTAGACATATATGCACCTGCACAAAAATGTGGAGCAAGTGTAGTATGAGTACGTAAATCAATGCGTACCCAGTAAGTATACCGCCTAACCTCGAAGAAGTAGTGACGAGGGGTCGACTTCGACACTTACTATGTGCTATAAATAAAATAACAATGATATAATTAAGCATGGATTACGTAGAACGACTGTAAGCTCAATATCATGAAATAAGTAAATAATTCTTTTGTTAATAAGAAATTTCTAAATTTATTTTCGTCATTTAACATTTTTAGATCTCGGGCCAATGCAAGCAATATCAATTATTATTAATTCCAAAGATATATCATGCGCAAATCATGCCGAGGTCGTACGGTCCGCTCCAACATGAATATTTAAAGTGTGCACTGCCGAAGGTCGAACGACACTAACCATAGATGCATCTATTTAACCTGCCGAAGCGTTCGGCCCGCTCCACAAAAGAGAAAATACAATTTAAAACAACCAAATTCAAGGTTTATTAAGGCAACTATTCACGAAATACAAATTCTCATTTGCGGTCAAGATGAATGAAGTTTAACATTATAAAGTCCCTTTACCAAGTTTCGATATGATTATGCAATTTAAATTGACAAGTAGGATGCAAGCATCGCAATTATAACATGATTTGGGTCCTAGACTACCCGGAGATAAACATAGCTACGCACGGACTCTCATCACCTCGTGCGTATGTAGCCCCCACAATAGAAACACATATTGAATTATTTCACCTATGGGGTTAGTTCCCCCTTATAAGGTTAGAAAGAAGACTTACCTCGCTACAGAATTTCATAACCGGCTCCCAAGGCCTTCCGACAACTCAAACTGACGCCTAATGCTCCGAAACTAGTCAAAAATTGAGAAATTCCATAAATATATACTCAAATACTCATTATAATCTTATTTACAACAATTCCCAACTCAGTTCGAAAAGTGGATAAAAACCACCCTCGGACCCACTTGCCTGGATTCTTAAAATTTTCGAAAATAAACTTTACCCATGACACCAAGAACTCAAATATATAATTTATTCCAAATTCCACGTCCAATTTCATGGTCAAAATCAAAAAATATCCATCCCTAGGTTTTCTATCAAAATTCCAAATATCTACAAATTTTCAAGTCTAAATCTATATATAATCCAAGTATTTAACTTGCAATAGGTGGGAATCACTTACCTTGACATAGATGACAAAAATCTCCCTTCCAAGAGCTCCAAACATCACCCAACCAAATGGAAAATGGGAGAAAAATGGCCAAATCCCGTTCTTAAAGAAACACACTGCCCAGCGATCTCTCGCACCTACGGAACAATAGCCGCACCTGCAGGCGTCGCTTCTGCAACCACGCCTGCGGAACTCACCCCAAACACAAGGCCTCACACCTGCAGAAAGATTCCCGCTTCTGCGACATCGCAGGTGCGAGCTTACTTCCGCTCCTGCGCCTTCTTCCGCTTCTACACCCCACACTTCGCTTTTGCACAGATGCGGCCAAAACTCCGCACCTGGGTCCTTCCCCTAGCTGACTTGCTCCACTTTTGCGACCCCTGGGTCGCTTCTGCAGCCCCGCACCTATCGCCAAAAACCCGCAGGTGCGGTTACACCTGGTGACAACAGCTTCAGCATTTCATAAGGCCAAATTCGATCAGTTAACCATCCGAAATCCACCCGAGGCCCCCGGGATCTTAACCAATTATACCAACACGTCCCAAAATACATTACGAACTTAGTTAAGGCCTCTAATCATGCCAAACAACATCGAAAATACGAATCACCCTCCAATTCAAACCTAACGAACTTGAAGCTTCAAACTTCTACCTTCGATGCCGAAACCTATCAAATCACATCCGATTGACCTCACATTTTCCACGCATGTCATAATTGACATTACGGACCTACTCCAACTTTCGGAATCGAAATACGACCCTGATATCAAAAAGTCCGCTCCCGATCATACTTCTTAAGAACCTTCAAAGTTTCAACTTTCGCCAAATTACCCCGAAATGACCTACGGACCTCCAAATCCACATCCGGACGCGCTCCCAATACCAGAATCACCATACAGAGCTATTCCCAGACTCGGAATCCCAAACGGATATTGATAACATTGAAATGTACTTCAACCCAAATTTATATAATTCTTCCAAAATGCTAACTTCCACAATAGGCGCTGAAACGCTCCCGGGTCATCCAAAACCCGATCCGGATATAAACCTAAGTCCAAAATTACCATACAAACCTGTTGGAATCTTTAAATTCCGATTCTGAGGTCGTTTACTTAAAAATCATACTTTAGTCAATTCCTTCAACTTAAAACTTCCGAAATTAGAATTGTTTTCCCAAATCAACTCCGAACGTCTCGAAATTCAATTCCGGTCACGAGCACAAGTCATAATACCTGAAGTGAAACTACTCAAGGCCTCAAACTGCCGATTCAGAATAACCAGTTGGGTCGTTACATCAACTGTACTAATCTTTGAATAGTATAAGCTAGAAGATAAAGTTGGTAACTTTTCTACAATGCACTTCCGACCAGAAATATTCTTTGTAATACAAAGATATTTCACATTCATTTCATCTATTAACTCAACATGATGCTTATTTCGGTGGATATCTATTAAACTCAATAAGTTTCTTTAGGACTTGAAGGAGAACAATGCATTATCTATAAATTATTTTGTTCCCTTAGACAGAAATATAGTGGGTCTTTCGTGGCCTTCAATCAAACTTATATTACTAGACATTGTAGAAATATTTGCTTTTTCCCTATGCAAATAAGAAAAGTATTTTTGATCTTTGAATATGGCATGAGTTATTCCACTATCAAATATACAAATATCTTCATGATTGGTCTTTGATCCAAACATAATTTGAGAATTATCTATATTCTTCGTAATGACATAAACAAATATACTATAGTAAACATCATTATCAAAGCATAACTTTTATTTATGTACAACAATTACATAACTATACTATCCATTACAAATAATAAAAATTAAAATATTTGCATTTCTACAGATTCATCACCGATCACGTGACTTGTTTCTCCATCTGGGAGTGTGATCCACTCCCAATCCACACTCTGTTGCACCCTATTTTGCATTGGTCAAAATAAGGTTCAACTTGTGATTTTTCTGTTGTTGATGAAAGAGAGTCGCTACCTAATATTTAAAGGTATACTAGGGTACTTATTCAATTTCTAAGTCATATTCTTTATGGATCTGCTAACTGGTGATATAATGGATAATGGTTCTTGTTCTTCTAAGGGGAAGGTGTTAGGCACCTCTTAAAATCTAACTAAGATAGCTTCATAGGACTTAGACTAGATTTAGAATTATTTATATTATGTCTTGACTAGTGTTTTAAAGCTTACCATACATTAGGGCATAATTCCTATGTGGGAGGAGTGTAGTTTCAAAAGGGATGGATATAAAGAAGGGTTTTTAGAAAAATGACGTTAGTGAATATGTGCTTAAAGAGCTTAAAAGAGTGTATAGGGTGTTTTTATTTAAGAAAAATATGTAAAAAAGAGAACTAAATTAAAACACTTATTCCTAAAGCATAGTGGTGCGTATTGTTCTAATGGGGGACAAAGGGTACTCTGTGAGTAGGCCTAAGATGTACCTTGTTCTTTAGACTTGAAGAAAAAACCATTTTGAAAATTCTTTTGGAGCAACATCACTTGAATTTTTCAAAATGATTTGGTTTACTTTTTTGAAGATCAAACTTGCTATTCAGTTTTGGTTTTTCTTTTTGAAAGAGGAGCTGCCATTTCTTACGAAGCTTTGGGCTTCAAAATCTTTAAGACAAGTTAGCAAAAACATAGCAGAATGATTTACAATTGACGAATCTGGGATTGGTTACTAACTAGTACTTCTTTTATTCCTATGTTATTTAAGGCTTGCCTAAGTTTTGTATGACTTAAACTATAAAATAAAGAATTCAATCTAATATATAATTGTTGTATATATGTGAGGTAAAATAACAACAAGGATGCAACAAAGTACGAAAAGATAGTAAACCTAATGTAATGAAGCAGTAAATAATAAAGGAGTTTAGAGAGAGAGGATTAGACTATGGTATTTGGGCCTCAAAGAGGCAGCCCTAACAGTAATAGAGACGGCGACAGTTGACTTCGAATTTCCAAAATATACAATAATGCTGGACTTGGGCCTGAGTTCCTCAAGAATTCAGCAGGCCCAAATAAATGTACATGTTCAAAGAAAAAGAAAGAGAAGGTCATTAGATACACATTCTATATGTTCAACCATGCATGGCACATATAAGCAAATGATTCGAGCAGAATATGACAAACTATCAATATTCAGATACCATGAGAACTTATACTAATATGGTGTTTATATATGCTAAATAATTTACATTGAAAACCTTTCGTTGTTATTAAATACTAAACCCAAAGAGAATAATAAGTGTCAATAAATTAAGGGCTAATAAGAGAGTTCCACTTAAGGTCGATGCCCCATTTGAATCTCCCGACACTTCAAAGTTTCCAAGGGTCTCAAGGCCCAGCGCAATGCTCGTGCCGGAGAGAGCTGCCTAACCTAGAGTTAAACTCTACTCCAAAATACCCATAACCACTAACGACTTATTTTTCTCCATAGGTTTAAGTGCCAATGATGCTCTTTTAATGTAAACTAACTACCACGATACCCCTACCACAAAAGTATACTTTCTCTTGGCAGAATAATATAAGGACACAGAAATAATTTTTTATTCTTTATAACTATATCCCCAATACTAAATGGAACACACATTAACAAATCTGAAGGTCAGATTCCAAACACACATAGAGATAGGAATACTATGATGTTACTGCCAAAAGAACCAAACACATAAAGATAGGAATACTATGATCTCATCTAAAAGAGCACACAGTTCAGATATGCAGCAATTCAAATGCTTCTGTCTTAGCAGACTAATCACAGTTTGGTTGGCCTAGGTCTTACCACTAGCACACATATAGGTTAACAATATTGCTTGGAACTCTTTAAAGCATCAATAAAGGTTCAGACAAACAATCATAGTTAGCAAACTCTTCAGGTGTTATTAAAGATACAAGAATATTATCTGAACTCTTAGCATGACTTCAGATTTACAGATTCAAACATGGAACCCCCAAAGGTGCTCAACATGATCATATCCTCATAGAAATATTAACCTTAAGTAAACCATTATGTCCAAGCAGTAACAATAAAGAGCTTCTCATAGGATTTATAGACCAGTTCAGTTCAGACCCAAAGCTTTGAGCTTGAGTAGTGAAATCACTCAGAAACGAAGAGAGAAAATCCGAAATCAGTAAGGAAGCCTATTTTTTTATGAAATCTTAGTGTTGCTTTTGTGTTCATGTTAGGTCTAGTCTGATAAGAGTATTGAAGGCTCCTTTTATAGTGACATTCAATGCCTCTAGGGTTCAACAAGATTTAAAATGACAGTGGAAGATGACGATGAGCCGATGATGATAGCAGAGAGGGTAAAATCAAAGTGAATCGGGGTGAATCTGAGAAAAAAATGAATGAGAGTCTTACCTAAATGCACGAAAGCCGTTACAAGTGAAGAATCCATCGAATAAAGATTGGAGGTCCAGAGGTCATTGCATTTGACCTTCAGTTCAGAATAATCATCATGAGGAGATCATGCATGCTCTAATTTGGTCGCAACATAAGAAAATATGAGGACTTGAATTTTCATCTTTGTGTTTGGATCAGAAGACTTGAGATTTTGAATCTCTATGACGAAACGAGAAAGAGACAACAAGAATCACGGATAAGGAAGGATAAGGAACGATTCTAGGTCAAGATTTGTGACCTTGCACAAATTTGTGCAAGGTTTGTGATTGATTCCTTCATGGCAGGTTGAGAGAGTTTAGACAGAAAAAGGAAAGAGAGGCGACGGAGTCAATAGGAAATGATTCTAGGGTTTGAGAGATTGGAGGGGGGTTGTCTCTAGGTTAAATTTAGGAGATCAAATCTAGTCCGTTGATCTTTGAGATCAACGGTCTTGATAATTTGAGATTAAACATGTTTTATGGATGAAATGTGAGAGCCGTTAGATCCCTTGGTTTCAACGGCTAAGATTAAGCTCGCTGGGGTTATTAAAATTAAAAGAAAAATAGAGACAAATTCAGAGTCATTGATCTGTGGGATGGACAACTCAGATCAGTTATGTTTCTTTTATGAGGTGATGGGAAGGACGACATGCCATGCTGTGATTGGTTCAGATGTGATGGCAAGGTTTGCCAAAGTGAAAAGAGAGAGATTGCTTGCACTTGGTATTTCCGGATTAGGCTTGGGTGGTGGGATGGAGATGATTTAAAGAATGACCAATTGGTCTTTAATAGAGAATTGCAATTATAGCCTTTAACATATTTTGATCCCTTTTATAATTAAATTAAATAAACTTAATAATTTTTAATAAAATGTAGTAAAATTATAATTATTATATACTTCGCTAACTATTGTAATTAATTATTATAAATACTTCATTTTTAGCATTAATTCCAAAGTATTAACATAGTAGTCTAATTAACTACAAATTAAGGAGTAATTTTGTCAAATTAATTACAAGGCCTATGTATTATACACACACACATACACACACACACACACACACACACACATATATATATATATATATATATATATATATATATTATTTTAATAATCTTAAAATAGTAAGTATATTTGTAATTACATAATACTAATACTGGGTGATTAATTTCAAAATGCATAATTAATTAATTCGTATAAATAGGTATTTATTACTAGAAAATACTTTCAAAATATTTATTGTAAATTATTAAGTATAAGTAAAGGGAGTGTCAAAATTGACCGTCAACAGCTGCCCATGTTTGACCGGAGACGATGAAAGAGTTTTCGGGCAAAGAAATTGAACCAAAGCCAATTTTGTCCTAACTTTAGGCATGCATTGCAGGAGTGGCATGAAGATTATGAGCTACAGGATTGGGAGTTAAGGAAGATTCTGGGAGGATTTTGGGAAGAAATTTGGAGAGCTTGGGGTCGAATTCTAGCTTTGAATTGCTTACATACCTCGGGCTTAACGAGGATCAAGACTCATGTAGTTCTGGAGCGAAGATTTTAGAGGAAGCGATGCTTGCAAGAATTGCACCAGTATCGTATTATGACGATACGGCGAGACGCAGGATTGGGCACTCATGATAGCTTGAATTTTGCGGCTTGATTTGAAGGATTTTAAAATTTTGAGTTTCACTGGTCGTTTTGTGCTCGAATATGTATCCTTGGCCCGCTAATGGGTTTGTTGTCCCCCATAGCATTGTAGTTTGGTGTGCTGCTTAGAAAAGAGTTCCACGTTGCGGTGTTTGTTCCTGCAAAACAAATAAAATACACACATACCAATATATTACAATGCAGAATATATTAAGATGCGATATAAATGATGCAGGAATGATGATGCTGACTGCTGGCGAGCTGTTATTTGGGATCGAGATGATAGGATACTTGATCTTGACTCGATTTGTTATCCGGGTTGTGTATTGTTCCGCAGTTGTTGGAGCATTTGAAAATTGTCTCTGCTTGTTGGGAGAGCTTGATTTGTAGAGTGCGTCTCCACTTGTTGGGAGAGCTTTGCACTGAGAAATATCTCTGCTTGTTGGGAGAGCTTGATTTGTAGAGTGCAGCTTCACTTGTTGGGAGATCTTTGCACTGAAATGTTAAGTAGTCTACGCTTGGGAGTGATTGATTAAAGCCGTAACCATGCTTGAAGCTGCATGAGCAAAATATCAAAACATTCAAAGTAATAGTAAAGAAAATAAAAGCATGCCCAAGAGATACTCTTGACTGCGAAGCTAAGTTGCGGCCATCGATTGACAGAACATTGGTGACGAGGTTTGCCACTGTCTATTCTGGCATCCTTTGCGACTGAGCGGCGATACGAATTGTTTTGTTAGTGAAGTGCAGTTTTCTATATACAAGGCTCTGATTGGCGAAGCCGACGTTCAATTTGTACAGGGCGCTCTGATCGATTGAGCTGACGTCTTGCTATATATAGGACTTCAATTGGTGAAGTCGATGGCTCGTTTGTACAAGGTGCTCCAAGTAGTTGAGCAGGCAATTTGCTGTATACAGGGCTTCCATTGATGACGCCAAATGGTCAGTTTTGTACAAGGTGCTCCGATTGTTTGAGCAAGCGGTTTGCTATGTACAAGATTTTTCCTGTATCAGCGGTCTGACTCCGAGGTACCTGCAAAGGATTCAAAGATTAGCCCTAGTTGTACCAGAGAAATTCAAGTAAAGGAGAAAGAGAGATAATCTTAGGCAAGTGGCAGATCCGTCATTTGCCCTAGTGTGGTCTTAATGCTTCCTTGCTCCCTGTTGACCCTGCACTCAAAGAAAACAATTCATAGTGGGGGCGGGTGATCATGTCCAAAGCACACCTCAATAGAGATATGAAACGATCGTATGTAACAATAGAAACCCAACTAAGAGTCGGGGTCGAATCCACAGGGAGCTAAGATGAGAGTAGGGGTATATATTTCAATTTGCACAATTGTATTATCTAGATTGCACTTCCACAACAAAGATTTATTTTCTATTTCTAATGTTACTCTAATGATTGTAAAATAAAGAAAGAAGACTAGAGATAATTATTTTTAAGGTTTTTCCAAATGGATAAAAAGCCTAGGGTTGTGACCATGACCTAGGTGTTTGCCCAATAGGATAAAGACTTTAATGCTTGTTTTGTCGATTGGGGTGTATTATAGCTCTCAACTCTTAATTACCCACTCAATACCTCTCGGTCGGAGAATGGTTTTGCCCAATTTGGCTTTCTCAAGACCAAATGGTATCACCCAAAATAGTTGATAAGAGCTGAAGTCGGGTTATTGCTATCTCTAGGTTGAACCCTTTAATTGGGTTCATCAATCTCTCAATTGACCCAATTCCTTGTTAGCCTAGTTATCCTAGATTAGGTCCCTCTTTCTCAAGTAGAGACTAAGTCAAATAGGCATGAATCAGTGTTTCCAGCCATTAATTCTAAAATTAAAGTATGAACTAAGCTAAATAATCAATACCCAATCATAAACAAGCATAAAATTCATCACCCATAAGGTTTACACACTAGGGTTGGGTCACAACCCTAGTAAAAATCTAGCCACTCATTATGGGATTTGAAGAAAATAAATATGAAAAGCTAATTAAACTCATAATGGAAGGTTAAAATGATGAAATCTAATGTTAAAACTTCCTAAAATAGCAAAGAGTACACGAGCTTTCTATGTTCAAACTTGACCTAATTTTGTGAAACTCGTCTATTTATTCAAGGTTGAAAATCTCGGACAAAAATACCCCTCGGGAGTTTCTGTGGCCGCACAATTCCATGTGCGGTCCGCAAATTTCTTCATCTGGCAGGAACTGGAGTTCTGTGGCCGCACATTTCTGAACAGCGGCCGCGAGGCATTCTTCTGCGGCTGCAAAACACTATTCTGCGGCCGTACAAATCTTGTTTGGTCCGCAATTCATAGAAGCTCCTGGACTTAGTCTTTTTGCATACTCTCTGATCTTTCGGGATGTAATGAAGGCTTTTGGATTAGGGTTAGATACAGTATGGGTGAGTGGTTTCACCTTTCCTTAAGTACTCCATTTTCCATTTCTCGGCTCACACTTTGACAATTCTTTGAGGCATTTTCTTTTCCTTGGGGACTAGAGAGACTTAACATCACTCTTTCTTGATCATTACATTCATTTTATCCCTCTTTGATTTCTCCATATTTGGGATCATTACCTCTCTTTGAATCCCTCCAACTCTTCCACTTATTCATTTTTTTTATTTTTCTTTTTGTTCTTTTCTTTTTCTTGCCTTTCCTTTTCATCATTTCTTTTCTCTTTTTTTGTGTCGTGATACCCTTTTCAAGTTCATCTTCTCTCCCCCAAACTTACGTTTTAGCCATTTGTTTCCTAAGAGTGTTAAGAAAAGCACGGCTGCCAAGAGAGGGTCACGACAAAATGGGTAAAGGCTTGTAACATAGTTATCAAATGAGAAAGGCTCGAGACTCAAAGGGGTTGACTAGGGATAACAACATTGGTAGAAAATAGAAAACTCAAATGGGCCAAGGAAAGCATACACTCACTTCTCAAGCCAAGCAAAACTTAATATTTTGCCTTAAAACATATTCGGGGCAAGTTCTAGACCTTTCGCACGGGTACTTGGACTAGCAACAAAGCATTTCACCCCTCACACAACTAGATTGTTAAAGATGATAGAGTCGAGGGCCCACCATGACCACATTCAAGATTAAAAATCACTATGATTCAATTAAACCACTCGATAGTTGCCAAAGTCAACACAAGAGTCCCAAAGTCACTAACTAGAGCTATTTCTTTTAAAAACCTTGTTTCTAACCATAAGTATGTAGTTAAGTGTGTTGGTACCAATTGAAGCATGTTTGACTCTTCGAGCATTACTTAATTAGGTTTTTTTATTTATTACTACTACTATTATTACCTAGACACCAAAAACTGGTCCATTCCCTTAAGAAGGTTGTCATGCCATCCTTCGTTGGGAAGAGTCACCTGGTTCACACAACAACTACCTTGGGAAAGAACCATGGCATTAAGAAAACCAAAGTCTTATTATCCACTAGAACATAAAAAGAAGCTATTAAATAAAAACAAGATGCTACTAACTCAAACTAAGACTAACAAAGGAAGATAAATAAAGAAGCTAATAAACAAAAACTACTGAATGCACATAATGAGAGAAAAAAAGAGAATATATATAATAAGAAAGAAAAGAAATAATATCAAGTTATTACAGGCCAAATGTCTCGGAATGTACCAAATCTGCGAACGCACATTGGAGTCACAAAGTGTAGACTCTCTGATGATAGTGAAAGGGTTGTTCTGTAGCCGCAATGGGAATTCTGCGGTTCGCATAATGTTCTTGCGTCCGCAGACCCCTTCTTCATCAATGAAACCCTAAATCACTTTTTGCGGACCGCACAATTAAATCTGCGGTCACAAAATTCAAAAAGACACGAACAATCTAGTATTTCTATCTAGGTTTTGCAATTCTTGTGCAAATTTTGACATGGTAACAACATAAAGGCATGCAAATACATCGACCAGTCCCCATAGAACATGTACTAGTTAACCCACTACAGATTTACCCCAACATGAATACACAATTAAATTCTATTGACAAATGGCCTAAAATGACTAAAACTCTATAAATTAAAAGAAAAGATTAATAAGAAATTGAAGCATACTAGATGAATGAGTGTGAAGAGCGACTGATCAAAGATGTTGTATGTGTGTACAGACAAATTCACCAAGAAATTTCAAAAGAGTACTGTGTTTGTGCTCAGAGAGGGAAATAAAACGTAACAGTTATCCTTAGCCCTCTATTTATACTACTTGGTTTTCTAAGGGAAAGAGGGGTGAGTCCGGCCGAACAATTTAATGTGTGGTCCGCACTCTGTTACCTGGGGCTTCATTTTTGGTGCTCCATCTACCATCCGCAAAATTCTACGTGTGGCCGTAGATTTCCTCTTGCAGTCGCACATTGACCTTTTCTCTGACAGACTAACTTCAGAGAGTTTGCATTTTAAATCCTCTATTTGTGCGGTCCGCAAGGTAATTATGCGGCCGCAATGCTCTTTTGCTATAACACTCCAAATTGTGCGGTCCGTACTTCTTTCAATACTTAGCCTCATTTTTGTTCACAGTTGCTGTAAGTTACACCCATCCCTGTTCCACACTTCAAATCAATCGCACAAAAATAACACCTAACTACAAAAGAAAAATATATGAAAGGAAAAGAAACATGGGTTGCCTCCTAAGAAGCGCTTGATTTAACGTCGCGGCACGACGCAAAATACCATCAATTGAAATGGATAACCGCCAAGACTTGGCCATCTCCAACGCTTCCCAAATAGTGCTTCACTCAGTGACCATTGACTCGGAATACTTCACTGTTTTTGTTCTTCAAGTTTAATGCACCAAAAGGTGTCACACCCATAATTTCAAACGGACCACTCCATTTAGACTTTAGCTTTCTGGGAAACATCCTCAACCTTGAGTTGAACAACAATACGAGATCACCCACCTTGAACTCTTTGTTCCAGATGTATTTATCATGAAGATAATTTATCTTTTCTTTGTACAAGGTTAAACTTGTGTAGGCATAGTACCGAAATTCATCCAATTCATTCAAATGTGCAACCCTCAAGTTAGCGGCTACATCCCAATCAAGATTCAACTTCTTTAGAGCCCACATAGCCTTATGCTCAAGTTCCACCGGAAGATGACAAGCTTTTCCGAACACCAATCGGTACGAAGACATTCCGATAGGTATTTTGTAAGCCGTCCGATAAGCCCATAATGCATCATCAATCTTCTTGGACCAATCCGTCCGGTTAGCATTCACTGTTTTGGACAAAATATGTTTTATCTCCCTGTTGGAGACTTCCACCTGACCGCTAGCTTGTGGATGATAGGGAGTTGTGACTTTATGAGTAATACCATACTTGATAAGTAAAGTATCGAAAGCTTTGTTGCAAAAATGTGACCCCCATCGCTTATAAGAGCCCGCGGAGTACCAAACAAGAATGCCACCACACTTCTCGCTTTATTGTTGGGTAGAGCAATGGCATCCACCCATTTGGACACATAATCCACCGCGACCAAGATGTATGTGTTTCTACAAGAACTCACAAAAGGACCCATGAAGTCAATACCCCATACATCGAAAATATCAATCTCCAAAATGGTGGTGAGGTGCATTTTATTTTTCATTGAGATTCCACCGGCCCTTTGAAATTTATTACATCTTTTCACTAAATCACTAGCATCCTTGTAAAGAGTGGGCCAATAGAAACCATAACTAAGCACTTTGATTGTCGTTCTCACTCCACCATGATGACCACCATATGGCAAAAAATGACAAGCCCCAAGAATTTCACCTTGCTCTTCTTCCGGTACACATCTTATAATCACCCCATCCGTACAAATCCATAAAAGGTATGGTTCATCCCAATAATAATCTTGACAATCCCGTTTGAGCTTTTTCCTTTGGTTTGAAGAGAACTCATCCGGGATAATACCACACACAAGAAAATTTGCTAGATCAGCGAACCATGGCACCTCTTTCATTGAAATAGCCAAGAGTTGCTCATCGGGGAAGGAGTCATTGATTTCAAGGCCATCATGCAGCCTCCCCTCCTCCTCTAAACGAGACGAGTGGTCCGTCACTTGACTTTTACTCCCTTTTCTATCTTGGATGTTAATATCAAACTCTTACAACAAAAGCACCCATCTCATCAACCGAGCTTTGGAATCTTTATTGCTCATAAGATAACGAAGCGCTGCATGATCCGTGTGGACAATAACTGTTGTACCCATCTAGTACGAGCGGAACTTCTCAATTGCAAACATAATGGCAAGGAGCTCTTTCTCCATAACGGTATAGTTGACTTGGGAACTATTCATGGTCTTACTAGCATAGTAGACCGGGTAAAAAGTCTTATTGATGCGTTGCCCCAAAATAGCCCCAACCGTTACGTCACTTACATCACACATGAGTTCAAAAGGGACACTCCAATTTGGAGCGGTGATGATGGGAGTAGTTGTCAACTTGAACTTTAACAATTCAAAAGCTCTCATGCAATTATCATCGAATTTGAACTTAGCATCCTTCTCAAGAAGTTTGCACAACGGGTTCACCATATTAGAGAAATCTTTGATGAAACGCCGGTAAAACTCTGTGTGGCCTAAGAAACTCCGCACACCCTTCACCAAAGAAGGGGGTGGAATTTTATAAATCATCTCTATCTTTGCCTTGTCAACTTTAATTCTGTTCTTTCAGATTCTGTGGCCAAGGACAATGCCTTCCTCGACTATGAAATGACACTTCTCCCAATTGAGCACCAAATTAGTTTCTCAATATCTTGTTAGCACTATATCTAAATTTTCAAGATAATCATCAAAAGAATCTCCAACCACCGAGAAGTCATCCATGAAAACTTCAAGGTAGTCCCCCACTATGTCCGTGAAGATAGCCACCATACACCTTTGAAATGTTGCTGGTGCATTGTACAAACCAAATGGCATCCGATTGAAGGTGAAAGTACCATAGGGACATGTAATGGTTGTTTTCTCTTGATCCTCCGGAGCAATAAGGATTTGGTTGTAGCCAGAATACCCATTAAGAAAGCAATAGAAATCATGGTCGGCCAATCTATCAAGCATTTGATCTAAAAAGAAAGTGGGAAATGATCCTTCCTTGTGACTTTGTTGAGCTTGCGATAGTCCATACACACTCTCCAACCAGTCGCTGTTCTTGTAGGAATCAACTCATTCTTGTCATTAGTGACCACCGTCATGCCCCCTTCTTCAGGACACATTGAACCGGAGAAGTCCACGAACTATCGGAAATGGGGTAAACAACCCCGGCATCCAACCACTTGATAATCTCCTTTTTGACAACTTATTGCATAGCCTCATTGAGTCTCCTTTGATATTCAATAGATGGTTTGGCGCCTTTCTCCAATTTGATCTTATGCATGCAAAATGCGGGGCTTATCCCCTGAATATCCGCCAATGTCCACCCAATAGACTTTTTCCTCTTTTGTAGCACCGCCAATGTAGAATCTACCTGCACGTTAGTTAAACAAGAGGAAAGAATAACTGGTAAATTAGAACAAGGGCCAAGAAATTCATACCGAAGATATGGAAGCAATGACTTCAACTCCAAGGTAGGAGGCTCTTCAGTGGAAGGAGTTGTCCTATTTTCAAGATCCAAAGATAGTTTTCGGGGCGCATAATTGTACGACCTCATTCCTTGCAAAGAGTTCACACATTTCATGAAGCCATCCATCTCGTCATCATTAAAGTTGAGCAAGACGACCTCCAACATATAACAAACATTGATTGTGGCACTTGTATCATCAACAATAACATCGGTCACTAAGTCCACAAAAGAACACACCCCGTTGCTATTTGGTTGTCGCATGGACTTACACACATGGAAAACCACTTGTTCATCACCCATCTAGAAGGTGAGTTCTCCAGCTTCAACATCACAAAGAGCCTTCCCCGTAGCAAGGAAAGGTCTTTCAAGAATAATCGACACCTTATAATAGACTTCATAATCTAGAATGACAAAATCCGCCGGAAGAAAGAATTTATCAACACGAATCAAAGAATCCTCAATCACTCCCAAAGGTCTCTTCATAGTACGATCGGCCATTTGCAATCTTATACAGGTGGGTCTTGGTTTCCCAATTCCCAAGGTCATGAAAATTGAATAGGGAATCAAATTGATACTTTCCCCAAGATCACAAAGAGCTTTAGCAAACTCGACATTTCCAATTGTACAAGGAATCGTGAAAGCATCGGGATCCTCCAACTTAAGAGCCATTGAATGCACAATTGCACTCACTTGATGAGTGACTTTTATAGTTTCAAAATTCATTGACCGCTTCTTCGTCACGAGATCCTTCATAAACTTTGCATAACCGGGCATTGATCGAGAGACTCTTCATCATTTGAATGAACTTTTTGAATTGATTCTCGCCATTTTGTTTGGCAAGTCTTTAAAGGTATAGAGGTGGAGGCTTAGGCAATGGTGCCTTAGCCTTTTCCACTACTAGCTCCGGTAAGTCAATAATGTGATCCCTAGATGGGTTCACCTCCTCTTGAGTCGCTTCCACATTATCATCAATATCAATCCTAACTTCATCATTTGATTGCACCATATTGTTCGGGACCTCTTCTTCTTGTACCACTTGTTCATCATCCACACGTTGCTTTTGACTTGAGGTGGGTGCATTCCCACCTCTTCCACTTCTTGTAGTAACGGCCATGTGATGACGTCCAAATCCACTACTAAAAAGTAAATGGACACGGTCGTATGCAATATAATTTATCCAACTATGAGTCGAGGTCGAATCCTACAGAGAACAATATGTAGGCGTTTAGATGTATAAGAGAATTATCACTTATTATGCTAAGCCAAATACTAAAAAGGGTTTTGAGAAAATATTTATATCTAAATGCAAAAAATATAAACTAACCTAGAAAACAAGTAAAATTATCAATAGCTACAGGAATGGATATATGTGGAATTACACTAAAGTAACGATCCAATGTATTTCACGATTTTATAAATATGAGCGAGTTTATGTTAATTAGCCTCGGGTAATAATTTTATATTAGCTTCTTCCGAAGACTAACAAGACTTTCTAATTAAATTATCCCTAAAACAATTAAGAGATTAAGCACACCTGATGCGGCTACAAGTAGTTCAATCCTATCCCTAGGTAGAATCTATGAAGTGAGGGTTAACGCCTCAAGTTCTTGTTAATTAATCTTTTCCAACCCCAAATTATCTTTTTCAAAATTAATTCGAAGTGAATGGGCGATTCCTAGGGTTAGCTAATCCCTTTGAAAATATTAAATAACAAGATTAATTAAATAAATAATAATTCACTTCATAATAAATAAAAATCGTTCGATACATAAGCACAACAAGATATTTAATCCACACTTTAAATACGAATATTCCCATAAATAAGATTCAAGAGTTGAAAAAATACTACATACTTAGGTATACAATACAAAGTAAGGAAATGAAGAAATGAACATAAATGGGTAAGAAATTCTCAACCAAAAGCTTCAAATCTTCAAGACCCAAGTGTGTGTGCAAGAACCTTAGCTCCAAAACTTGTGTTCTCTAGTCAAGAGACTAAAAATAAGCCAAAAGATGTGTTTTTCCTAAGCTAGGTCGTGTATTTGTGGGTTTGGAATGGAGAAAATGTAAATTTCCAAGTCTACCCAAGTCCGAAACCCGTTGGCCGCACCTACGAAAGAATCAACGCAGATGCGGCTCCGCAGATGCGAAAATATGCACGCAGATATGAAATTGAGTAGAAGGTTGAATATCCGCAGAAGAGGTCCATGAAGCACAGAAGCGCATACGCAGGGGCGGACCTATTCCGCAGATGCGGATGGCCCAGCGTAGATGCGATCCCAGTGAAGCTTGGCTATTCCGCAGATGCAATATTCTACTCGCAGATGCGAGTCCGCTGAAGTGGTAATTCTCACGCAGGTGCGAGATCACTGGAAGCAGGTTTGCAATTGTTCAACCATTTTTGCTCAATTCCACTCCATTTGGTCTCGACTCTCTTCAAGACTCATTGTACCTAAAACTCTAGCAATGCACACCATAAATCACCTCATTTTCTAATAGGACACAAAAACTAAAGAGAAGAGACTACAATAAATGGTAAAATCACCACTCATCAACACCCCTAATATAAAGCTTTTGCTTGTACTCAAGCAAATCAAAACCAAAAATTCAATGAGGCTCTACCCTTTAAAGCACAATTAGCATCGCTATTATTTCCAAATCACATTTTTCAATTAAGCATAATACTTATGGCTTTGGTTGGTACTAATAATTAGGCTCAAGAATGTGACTCAACCAAGTAACTCCTCATTTAAAACTCAATCTCAAGAATATAGTGGAGTTTCAAATTTATCAAGTGACAACAACCAAGCCTCAAGAAGTGACTAAAAATCACTAATCTGCTACATATGCTTACTTTACTCAATTCGGAATATATCAATGTCACCAATCCATCATAATCCATGTGCCCTCACAAGAAAGAAAGTCCTAAAATTATCATATTTACAATAACAACACAAGGAAAATATGCACAAAGACACTCACTCTCAACAAAGAATTTCAAGTGTTACGAAATATCATGCCATAAGCTTGCCCTTATTTTAATTCACCGCCTATTCAAGAACATTCGATTGGAGATCCCATAAGGACTTTTTAAGCTTGTAATGTAGGCTTAGGGAAGGGTAGGATAAGCATTTGGGATATAAGTGACTACACCCTCCTTGAACACTACTCACATATGTCTTTTCTTTTTGCACTTTGCTTCTTTTTTTAAAATCACATAGCCCTTATTGACATCTAGTTACCAACATAGAACCAGCTTAAAGTACCTCTCTAATTTTCTCTAGACTCCATTCTTTATTTAATTTTTTTTTACTTTTATTTTTTATACAACTATTTTCTTTTGGAGCTTGAGTATCTTCATATAAACAACTTTGATGTATATGCTTCTACACACAATGTACATCTTCGCCATTTGTCAATTAACACCAACACCCCTAACTTAGGCTTCTAGCCTCAATCTTAATATTCAAGGAGGGACGGGTTCGAAAGAGAAAAATATTTCATAAAAAGGTAAAGGTTTGTAATGAGGTAGCCAAAGAAAAGGTTAAAGGCTCAAATGGGATTAACTAGTGATAGTATTTATGCAATGGTAGGCTAGAAAGGCTAAAGAGGCTTTTTCAAAGATCACAAAGAATGCCTAAGGTCATCCCTCCAATCAAACATAATTAATATTAGCATTGAAAGACCAATCGGGCAAGTTCTAGATAATAAAAGTAAACACAAGAATTATTTTTAACAAAAACTAATACACATGGCACATGAACTAATCAAGACGGATCAATTTCACTTCTTAATAAGAATAATTTGAGCAATATCATGCCAACTAGTGGGCAAAGAGTCACAAAATGAGCCAAAACATTATCACAAAAATTATTCTTCCCCATGAAACTTACTTTTTCAATTTACAACCACAATTTGGAGGAGTATTTTTAATCCATACATCACATACAAGGGACTAATTTTATTAGTACCAAACAATCCAAAAGTTTCCACATAACAAAACAAGACTAATTCCCTTAAGAAAGTCGCCACGCCATCCATCATAGGGAAAAGTCACCCGGTTCAACACAAACACATTCCTTGGGAAAGAACCGTAGTATAAAAAAATCCAAGAATAATTTATTGAAAAGTATATTACTGCTAAAGAGATAAAAATAATATAAACTAAAAACTACTAAAGAAAATAAAATAACAAAAGCAACTAATACTAAAGGAACAAAAATAACATAAACTAAAAATTACTAAAGAAAGTACATAAATAAAGAAAAATAAAATAGAATAACAAAAGCGACTAATCCGCAATTATATCACCAATCACAAAGTATGCCCAGCAAAGGCATATGATAAATAATAGTAGAACAAGCCCGGCAAGGGCACACAATATCCATACAAAAGCATAAGCCCGGCAAGGGCACAAGTTAAGCATCAACGTACAAATAAGGTATATCCCTAAAGCCACACCCAACTAAAAACACTGCAGTGTTCTCACTGCACAATATCAAGATAAAATAAGAGTAGTTTGAGGGTGTCCCTGAGGTCTGCATCAGACTAGCAGGCTGTGGGAAAACGCTAATCACTGTCGTGTAGAGATCTCGGCCTCATCATCATCGGTAACATCAGTATCAGCATCAGCAACACTCGATAGGAAGGAATACTCTTCACTATCATCTTTGTCCTCGACCGGTATCTTCCTGTTCAGCTGTCCCCATTTGAATATGGCCTTGATGTCTCTCCACATCTTTATCATGAACTTGCTCTTCTTCTTATTTTTCTCTTTCTCCTTGTGGATGTTTTCTTGAAGATATACATGTGCCTTGGCCATGTTTCCATAGGCTGCCTCGAGCCTGCTAACAGACGCTGCCAACTTCTCCTGCGACTCTGCTTGCTTCTTCTAGTTCTCCAGGTAGGTCTTCATTTCTTCCCTGGTAAAATACTCGGGCGTAGGCTGGGTATGTGATGGCCCACTAGGGAGCTGTGACACTAAGTCATGGACGGATACAAGTTGTGAGTTCAACATCCCAAATGGTCCCTCAGGCAGGGCTGCCTGTAAGGAGGACCCCTCACCTACAACAATCTCCATTTTCCTCTTCTTGCTTTTTACCACACTGCCTTCTCTCAATGGGTGAAAGGGCTTGTATGTTGGTATCAAATGATCTCCATTCCATTCCTCAATATGCGCACGCATGCACAACTCTGTAATCAATGATGGAAATATCAATGATGAGGCACCTTGAAGCACATACTCCTTAAGCTCCTGAATGATGTAATGACCAACATTCACTGGAATGCCATCAAGGATGCAAGCAATTATCAGGTCCCTAGTAGATGTGACATCAAACACGTTCCCACAAGGAGACACTGTGCTCGCAATGATATACAACCATATTTTTGCTTCAGCTATGAAATTACCACATTTGATGCCTTTCTTCTTTTTATCCCAAGTCATTGTTTGACCTATAGGACAAAGCTTTGAGACTAGCCAATCACCATTGTCGCATGTATCTCTTTCTCGCATTGGCTCGAGTGGATGATTTTGAAGCCCATGGACATCATTTATCTCTACAACTCCAAATTTCACAATCTTTCCCCTTATTGTAAGTTCATGGTTTCAGAAATGTTTACGCTTTAAGTTGGCATAAAACTCCCTAACACATTCCTCATTGGCCTTGCATAGAGTGGGGATGAATCAGGTCCAGCCGCTTGAAATGAGCCGGCCATGGAAATCCAGAAGGAGGTCGGCCACTTTGTCAGTGGCAATTCCTTTCTCGAGTTTGAGCTTCTTTGAGAGGAGATCATCATAATACCGATTTTGGCACTCGGAAGACATGAATCTGCTGGCATCATAGTTCAAATCCTCAGCAACTTCTTCAATTTCATGATCAACCGCCGTATTTTTGTTCATGTTCGGGTCCATTTTAAGCGTAAAGTACCTAAAAATCAAAACCAAGTTAGTTGGGAATTATAACCATGTTAAGCAATTCAAACAATGCAATTAGGCTAAAGAATCAAGCCAAATGGGCTCCGGAATCTCCAGTTGCAAAGCTACTATTTTTGCACAAAATGCCCAGTCACCGCACTTGCGGAAAAGCCTCGCAGATGCGGTTCTACTTCTGCAGAAATTCTGTCGCTTCTGCAAACTTGCATAACTGACCAGAAATCGCACCTGCGAAGAAGGCATCGCAGGTGCGAGGCCGCATCTGCGATAATTATCTTCGCTTTCTGCGGTGTTCATTAGAGGTTTCACATACCCAGCTACTGCCGATTCTTTTCAATTTCAAACATGATTTTGGCACATAATTTATACTCAAGAATTCTAAATTAGTGCACTACATGAACATACGACTTGATTAAACATGATCTTAAGGTACTTAGCAACAAAATTTCTTTCGGACAATTTGTCGAACATTTAGTAGGCACTGAGAATATTATACTTCTTTAAACAAATTAGGTACTCAGAATTCCCCATATGTTTTTCAACAGCAACAGCCCACAAATGCACACTCTCAGCCAATTTCCTCACCCTAATATCAACACTAATCAGAAATAAGAAAAACGTGATTGTAGGGATTGACTGTGAAGAAGAAGAAGAAGAAAATCGAAAAGAGAACAGTTGAGAGAAGGGCGAAGACGATTACCTGATTGTCTTGTGTGAGAGGAGTAAAAATCAAAAACAATGGAGAGGTTGAGTAGCAGCTATGTGAGAGATGGAGGAGCTGAGTTTGGGGGGAAAGGGTTGTGAATTTTACCTGATGAAAGACAGTGGGGCTTTAAAATTTACCCGACTGTCCGCATATGCGGAAATTAAATCTCTTCTGCGATAGCTCTTTTGCGTCTTGTGAACCGCTTCTGTGAATTTACCGCATCTATGGTGTAAAACACGCTTCTGCGTGAGTGCTCCTGCGAAGAAAATATCGCTTCTGCGATAGAGGTGCATCTGCAATGCCCTGGGCGCTTCTGCGTGGCCATATCTGCATTAAAAGTTCCGCAGATGTGGGTTCACCATATTTCTCAATGCCAGAACTGGGCAGCCACTATTGTTTTTCACTCCAACACTTCAAACTCCTCAATTCAACTCCAAAAAATCTGAAACTTGGCAGATTAGTCAAAAATAACATAATGAACTATTCTAAAAAAGAAAATTTCAAAAACGACTAAAATTTTGAAAACGATGGATTGCCTTCCACCAAGCGCCGCATTTACCGTCGTGGCATGACGCGAATCTACTTTATCACTTTTCTCGCCACTTGGATGACATGAATTGGGAACCTAACTTGGAATCAAGCTTGTGACCATGAGCAGTGAGGGGTGGTAAGTAGATGATCAAGCCAGACTTTAATTTCTTCATTTTGCATTTCTTGGCTTTTATGTGAGGAATGTCATTTTGCCTTCTTGAACTTTCAAATTGTAAAATGTATGGCCTTTACCTTTCCTCTTCGCAATCCCTTAATGATTCGTGCAGTTCAATTCTCATATCACCACACAACTCTAATGCTGAGAAATGCTTGGAATGTGACATCAAGCCTCCAAATTTTAATTCTTTCTAGATTTTGACATCCTCTTGGACCCCCGAACTAGAGGCAACTTCAACCATATTTTCAATTACACCGGTCAACTCTAATTCTATATTTTTCTTGGCATCACCAACAAGCATGGAATCAGTTGGCGGATGTTCAATTCTTGATTCCTCGAAATAAAGCTCACTGTTTCCTCGAAGTTGGACTCTTCTTGACCCCTTTCCACACTCTCAAATTAATAGTCATAATGAGCCTCAATAAATGACTTCATTTGATCTTCCAAAGTGCGGATAGTCTCATCATTTCGATGTAGTGCTTGTTTTAAGTCCTCGAGTGCCAAGTTTTTCTTCTCCTCATTTTCAAGAATTGTCTCCAACATGAGCATCATCCTCTCGTTTCGAGCATTTGAGAGTTCTTCTTGATTTTGATCAAGTGCTAAAAAAGAATTTTTGGCTTCAATCTCTAAGGAAGTTTCTTGGTTATCATTCACTTCCGAGGAATTTTGGACCTCTAAAGTTTCAAGCATTTCTCCCATTTGTGAGTTCAACCTTTCAAGAGCCAAATCATTTTGGAGACTATTTTTCAAAAGCTCCTCCAAGGCATTTTGCTATTTGCTTCCTCCTTCAAGTAGGTATTCTATCATGAGCTTGAACTCTCCATTTTGACCATACTCATTTTTTTCCACTTCCATATCCCTATACTTGTCATCACAAAAAGTAGTATCATCATAGCGGGGGTTCGGGGAAGCGAAGGAAAAATAAGTACAATTATCCCAATGACCATTTTGACCACCACACTTATCACAAATACTCCACTCATGGGTTTGAGATTGTGCGCACAATCCGTCCCCGGGAGATTTTAAACAATTTTGCCACGAGTATGGTCCTCCACAATAAGGACAAGGGTCATCAAAGTATGAACAACTACCATCCGACCAATTTTCATTACATGATGCCATTTTTCAAAATTAAGAAAATAAACAAGAAACAAACAAGAAAAATAAACAAAGATAAGAAAAATAATTACACAAAAATTTACAAGTTTGGACCAAAGCACGTACGCTTACTTCTCAAACAACCTAAATACGCCAAATTATTCCCCGGCAACAGCACCAATTTTGATGACGTCCAAATCCACTACTAAAAAGTAAATGGACACGGTCGCATACAATATAATTTACCCAACTATGAGTCGGGGTCGAATCTCACAAAGAACAATATGTAGGCGATTAGGCGTGTAAGAGAATTATCACTTATTATGCTAAGCCAAACACTAAAAAGGGTTTTGAGAAAATATTTATGTCTAAATACAAAAAATATAAACTAACCTAGAAAGAAAGTAAAATGATCAATGGCTACAAGCATGGATACATAGGGAATTACACTCAAGTAACGATCTAATGTATTTCATAATTTTACAAATATGAGCGAGTTTATGTTAATTAGCCTCGGGTAATAATTCTATATTAGCTTCTTCCGAAGACTAACAAAACAACCTAATCGAATTATCCCTATAACAATTAAGAGATTAAGCACACCCGATGTGGCTACAAGTAGTTCAATCCTATCCCTAGGTAGAATCTATGAAGTGAGGGTTAGTGCCTCAAGTTCTTGTTAATTAGTCTTTCCCAACCCCAAATTATCTTTTCCAAATTAATTCGAAGTGAATGGGCGAGTCCTAGGGTTAGCTAATCCCTTTGGAAACATTAAAGAACAAGAATAATTAAATAAACAATAACTCACTTCATAATAAATAAAAATCATTCGATACATAAGCACAACAAGATATTTAATCCACACTTTAAATACGAATATTCCCATAAACAAGATTCAAGTGTTGGAAAAAATACTACACACTTAGATATACAATACAAAGCAAGAAAATGAAGAAATGAACATAAATGGGTAAGAAATTCTCAACCAAAAGCTTCAAATCTTTAAGACCCAAGTGTGTGTGCAAGAACCCTAGCTACAAAACTTGTGTTCTGTAGTCAAGAGACTAGAAATAAGCCAAAAGATGTGTTTATCCTAAGCTAGGTCGTGTATTTGTGGGTTTGGAATGGAGAAAATATGAATTTTCAAGTCTGCCCAGGTCTAAAGCCCAATGGCCGCACCTGCGGAAGAATCAACGCAGATGCGGCTCCTCAGATGCGGAATTATACACGCAGATGCAAAATTGAGTAGAAGGTTGAATCTCCACAGAAGCGGTCCATGAAGCGCAAAAGCGTATACGTAGGAGCAGACTTATTCTGCAGAAGTGCCTCTGTAGATGCGGATGGCCCAGCGCAAATGCGATCTCAGTGAAGCTTGGCTATTCCGCATATGCAGTGTTCTGCTCGCAGATGCGAATCTGCTGAAGCGGTAATTCTCACGCAGGTGCGAGATCACTGGGAGCAGTTTTGTAATTGTTCAACCATTTTTGCTCAATTCCACTTCATTTGGTCTCAACTCTCTTCAAGACTCATTGTACCTGAAAATCTAGCAATGCACACCATAAATCACCTTATTTTATAATTAAATGACACAAAAACTAAAGAGAACAGACTAAAATAAATGGTAAAATCACCACTCATCACCATTACATGCCCCGCGTTATTTCCACCTTTTGGGTTTTCCACCGAGTCACTTGGTAGTGCCCCTTTAGGACGAGAATTTAGAGCTTGAGAGATTTTCCCCATTTGAACTTCTAAGTTGCAGATCGATGTGTTGTGTGAGGCAAGTTGGGCATCCGAATCGGCATTCTTTTCTATCATTTTCTTGAACATGTTCTCAATATGCCCCATCTCATTGTTTGAAGAACTTGGCTCATGGGAAGGATAAGGAGGCGGGTTGCTCGGTTGTTGATACATTGGGGACCTTTGAAAACTCGACCCCCGATTGCCTTGATTATTGTTCCATCCGCCTTGATTGTTACCCCCCCCTCCCCCCCCAAACCCAATTTCCTTGATTATTGTCACTCCAATTTCCTTGATTGTTTTTGTTATGCCAATTGCCTTGATTGTTTTGAGGTCGCCACTGTTGTTGGTTTGGGCCTTGAAAGTTGTTTCGTTGCCCTTGAAAGTTGTTCACATTTGCACATCCTCTTCTTATTCATTATAAGAATTGTCTTGATCAAAACCACTATCCTCTTGCACATAATTCTCCACTCGATGTTGCACTTGTGGACCCTTGGTCCTTTTATTTTTCACCATCATGTTCACTCACTCTATGGCATTGACTTGCTTAGGATTTTGCACTTGTTGAAGTTGAGCCTTTTCTAATTGATTCATGGTAGTCAAATCGGCAATGGCTTGCCCATGGTCATGCAACTCTTTGTGAAGGTGGATCATGTTGGGATCACCTTGTGGAACATTAGCCCGGGATTACAATGCCGATAATGTTTCCACCATTTCATCTAAAATCTAGCACGCCTCCGTATAAGGCCTAGTCATGAAGTTCCCACCGGTAAGTTTATTCACTACACATTGGTTGGTTGTGTTGATCCCACGGTAGAAAGTTTGTTGAATCATATTATCCGTCATATCATTGTTGGGACATTCCTTAACCATTGTTCTAGCCTCGATGCATCCTCGGGGACATTTTTTTGTTTGCTCCCCTAACAAGGGTCCACAAACCCCTTCAAAGGTTTGTATGCATTTTGACTTGGAGTACCGATGAAGAAACCTCGTTACTCTAGCAAAGTGAGCATCACATTGGTGATTTAAAATTTGCCCACCCTAATATGGGGAGGGACTATTGCACTAGCATATCCTTCATTAGGTAACACCCAGTGTGGAGCCGCTCGTAGTGGATGTGAGGGTGGAACGGGGACACTGTCATGAGGCACTCAGCCTCTTCTATTTGCTTGAGGTTCAAGAGGAACCTCACCAGCTTGCTCATCCTTGACGTCCATATCCCCCAAAGCAATATTTCCGAGCTCATTGTTTGCCATGGTTGTACCTACGATTTATTGAACAAGTTAGTAACACGGAAGGAAAATAAAACATTCCAAAAACACACACAAATATATAGCTAACACCGTTTTTAACTCCCCGGTAATGGCGCCAACATTTGATCACGTCCAAAGCACACCTCAAAAGAGATATGAAATGGTCGTATGTAATAATAGAAACCCAACTAAGAGTTGGGGTCGAATACACATGGAGCTAAGATGGGAGTTAGGGGTATATATATCAATTTGAGCAATTGGATTATCTAGATTGCATTTCCACAACAAAGATTTGTTTTCTATTTCTACTGTTACTCTAATGATTGCAAAATAAAAAACAAAAGATTAGAGATAATTATTTTTAAGGTTTTTCCAAATGGATAAAATGCCTAGGGTTGTGACCTTGACCTAGGTGTCTGCCTAATAGGATAAAGACTTTAATGCTTGTTTTGTTGATTGGGGTGTATTATAGCTCTCAACTCTAAATTACCCACTCAATACCTCTCGGTCAGAGAGTGGTTTTGCCCAATTTGGCTTTCTCAAGACCAAGTAGGTATCACCCAAAACAGTTAATAAGAGCTCAAGTCGGGTTATTGCTATCTCTAGGTTGAACCCTTTAATTGAGTTAATCAATCTTTCAATTGACCCAATTCCTTATTAGCGTAGTTATCCTAGACTAGGTCCCTCTTTCTCAAGTAGAGACTAAGTCAAATAGGCATGAATCAATGTTTGCAACCATTAATTCTAAAATTAAAGTATTAACTAAGCTAAATAATCAACATCCAATCATAAACAAGCATTAAATTAATCACCATAGGGTTTACACACTAGGGTTGGGTCACAACCCTAGTAAACATCTAGCCACTCATTATGGGATTTGAAGAAAATAAAGATGAAAAGCTAATTAAACTCATAATGGAAAGTTAAAATGATGAAATCTAATGTTAAAATACTCAAAAAAGCTAAAACTTCCTAAAATAGCAAAGAGAAACGGCTATAGCAGCTTTTTATGATCAAACTTGACCTAATTTTGTGAAACTCGTCTATTTATACAAGGCTAAAAATCTGGGACAAAAATTCCTCTCGGGAGGTTCTACGGCCGCACAATTCCATGTGCGGTCCGTAGATTTCTTCATCTGGAAGGTACTGGAGTTCTGCGACCGCACATTTCTAAACTGCGGCCGCGAGGCATTCTTCTGCAGCTGCACATTTTTGGACTGCGGCCGCAAGGCAACACTTATGCGGTCCGCACAATTAGGACCGTGGCCGCACAATTCATGTGCGGTCCGCACTTTGCGCAAATATCTGCTAGATTTTTCCTCTTTGTTTGTGGCTACAGATGGAATTCTGCGGTCTGCAATTTCTTCTGCGGCCACAGAATTCCTTCTACGGACTACACATTTGTGCTTCTGTGCCCTTTATTACCTTGTGCTTCGGACTACTCCTTTTTGAGTCGGATTTTATCTCGGGAGACCAACTTCCAGTATTCTTGCAATTTTGCATAATTTCATTAGTTTCGGGAACACAATTCAATGCATTTAGACTAAAACTAAAGCTAAAAGACACTAATAAGCAGTCAAAATCCCTACTTATCAATGGGAAAGATGGATTGTGTCGACCATAGTGTTGGTTTGCCCCGGCCTTTGATATGGTTGAACCGCCAAGTTCGGTAGGTGGAACAAATTACTGTATTTTTAAAGAAAACATTTTGAAAATAATTTTTTTAAGGCAAATGTCGTCGTTTCGAATTATGACATGTTACGAAAAGTTCTCCACACGCGAACGTTTCTTTTTGAAAGTTTTATCCCATTGGTGTCGATCTTCCAAGATGCTTCTGACAACGCGGTTGCTCGCCATTGCGACTGTGTCCTAATTCGAACTAATGCATTACAAAGGTTTCCTAAGGTTATGACCGAACACTTTCAGGTTGCCTACGTATCTAAAATGAAATTAGGTTTGAACGTAGTTTGTGGATTATGATAAAATATGATGAAGGCGACTGAGCCTGACTCAGGCAGCCTACGTATCCAAATGGAATCAGATCAAGATGTAGTTCAATTACAATAGATGAAAAATGATGAGATTAAGAATAAAAATGGCCGGGTCTAACTCAGACTGCCTACGTATCCAAATGGAATCAGGCCAGAACGTAGCTCAATTACAAAAGACAACTGAATCCGATGAGGATTACCTACGTATTCCTTTCTGAGGAAATCAAGTCAGCGTAGTTTCTAAGCAACATCCAAAAGTGATATTTGGTTTTAATTACAAAAGATAAGGGGGGAGAGAAACCAAACCCTACGTGGGTTGCCTATGTATTCCTCCGTGGGAAGTCATGTTGAACGTAGTTATGTTACAGTAAAAACCTAGCTCTATTTGTCTTCAAATATAGTATCTCTTGATTGCGCCTAAGTTGATGAGCTTCATGTTGATTCTTCCACCCATTTCTGCCAAGATTAGAGCTTCACCCGACAATGCTCGGTGAACCACGTAAGGACCTTGCCAGTTTGGTTTGAACTTCCCTTTGGCTTCCTCTTGGTAGGGAAAGATTTTCTTCCAGACGAACTGTCCTGGTGCGAACTGGCGAGGTTTCATTCTCTTGTTAAATACACTGGCCATCCTGTTCTGATATAGTTGATCGTGGCATACTCCATCCATTATTTTCTGGTCGATGAGCATGAGTTGCTCCTGTTTGACCCGTATCCACTCCGCATCGTCCAATTTTACCTCTTGAATGACATTTAAAGATGGTATTTCGACCTCTGGGGTATCACTGCTTCCATGTCGTATACCAACATATACGGTGTTTCCTAGTAGACGTTCTCATGGTGGTCCGATAACCTAGTAAGGCAAAAGATAGTTTCTCGTGCCATTTCTTGTGATTGTCTACTATCTTTCGTAGAATCCTCTTGATATTCTTGTTGGCCGTCTTGACTGTCCCATTCATTTGTGGTCTGTAGGATGTGGAATTACGGTGGACGATTCTGAAATTCTCGCAGATTTCTCTCATGAGGTTGTTGTTGAGTTTAGCGGCATTGTCAGTGATGATAGACTCCGGTATTCCAAATCTGCAGACAATGTTGTTCCGGAGAAGATCTGCCACTACTTTCTTTGTGACGGCCTTGTAAGTAGACGCTTCAACCCATTTAGTGAAATAATCAATAGCTAACAAGATGAAGCGATGCCCATTTGATGCGGCAGGTTCTATAGGCCCAATCACGTCCATGCCCCAAGCGGTGAAAGGCCAGGGTGAACCCATTACGTTTAACTCATTTGGCGGAACCCGGATGAAATCTCCGTAAATTTGGTACTGGTGAGACTTCTATACGTAGCGGATACTATCGCTTTCCATAGTCATCCAAAAGTATCCAACTCTCAAAATCTTCTTGGCTAATATGAACCCATTCATGTGGGGTCCGTACATTCCTGCATATATTTCTTCCAATAACCCTGTTGCCTCGACAGTATCTACACATCTCAACAAACCTAAATCTGGGGTCCTCCTGTACAAACTTCCCTATTGAGTAAGAAGTGGTTTGCCAACCTTTTGAAGGCTCGCTTTTGACCATTAGTAGAATTCTCTGGGTATTCTCTGGTTGCAAAGAATTTCCTGATGTCGTGATACCATGGTTTACCATCTGGTACTCCATCTACATGGAAGCAATAGGCATGCTGATCCCTGATCTCTACCTCGATTTGGTCGATGTAGTTCTTGTCTGGATGCTGAATCATAGATGATAGGGTTGCAAGGGTGTCGGCGAACTCGTTCTGAATCCTTGGGACGTGCTTGAACTCAATCTTCGTGAACTTCTTGCATAGCTCTTTCACGCAGTGCAAGTACAGAAGTATCTTGAAATTCTTGGTTGGCTATTCCCCTTGGACTTAATGTATCAATAGATCGGAATCCCCTATGACCAAAAGTTCTTTGATGTTCATGTCAACTGCCATTCTGATCCCAAGGATGCACGCTTCGTATTCAACCATATTATTGGTAAAAGGGAATATTATCTTTGCTAATGCTGGATAGTGCTGTCCAGATTTCGAAATCAGGACTGTCCCAATTCCGACTCCTTTGAAGTTTGTTGCTCCATCGAAAAACATTCTCCATCCAAGGTATGATTCTGCAATATCTTCTCCAGCAAACAATACTTCTTCATCGGGAAAATACGAAGTAAGTGGCGTAATCCTCATCCACCAGATTTTCTGCAAGGTGATCGGCTAAAGCTTGCCCTTTGATAGCCTTCTAAGTTATGTACACAATGTTAAATTCGCTGAGGAGAGTTTTCCATTTAGCTAGCTTTTCGGTAGGCATCGGCTTCTAGAAGATGTACTTGAGCGGGTCGAGCCAAGATATCATATGCGTAGTGTATGCTGACATATAATGCCTTAGTTTCTGGGAAATCCAAGTCAGAGTGCAAAAAGTGCGTTCTATCAAAGCATACTTGGTCTTGCATGTCATGAACTTCTTACTTAAGTAGTAGATGGCCTGCTACATTCTCCCAGTTTCATCATGCTGTTCCACCACATAGCCGAAGGCGTTACCCAAGACTGACAAATATCGTAATAATGGATTCCCGGGTTCGTGGGGAACCAGCACTGGTGGATTTTACATATATTCTTGTCAAGGGCTTTCTGGCACTCTTCTGTCCATTTTGTGGCAGCATCCTTTTTCAGCAGCTTGAAAATGGGCTCACAGATTACCGTGGATTGGGCTATGAAACGAATAATGTAATTTAATCTACCCAGGAAACTCATTACATCTTTCTTGCTCTTCGCTGGCGGCAATTCCTAAATGGCCTTGATTTTTTATGGTTCTAGTTCTATCCCCTTCCTGCTTACAATGAAGCCCAACAATTTTCCAGCGGGGACTCCGAACATGCACTTTGTCAGTTTCAATTTCAAAATATACCTTCACAGGCACTCAAAACATTTCCTCAGATTGTCCAAGTGCTCTGAACTCTTTCGAGACTTTATGATGACGTCATCCACATACACTTCAATCTCCTTATGAATCATGTCGTGAAAAAGGGTCGCCATGGCCCTCATGTAGGTAGTGTCGGCGTTCTTCAGACCGAATAACATGACTTTATAGTAGTAAACGCCCCAAGGTGTGGTGAAGTCTGTCTTCCCTGCATCTTCCTCGTGCATCAAGATTTTGTGATACCCAGTGAAACAATCCACAAACAACTGCAGTCCTTTGGACTAGCTTTGTTGAGATCTCGGTAATCCACGCATATTCGGATATTTCCGTCTTTCTTGGGTACTAGGATGATATTTTCCAACCAACTGGGATAATTGGTGACCCTTACCACATTCGCCTCTACCTACTTGGTGACTTCTTCTTTTATCCTCAAACCTAAATCAGGTTTGAACTTTCTGGGTTTCTGCTTGACCGGTGGTCTGGTATGATTGGTGGGAAGTCGATGTGCAACAATGTCGGTGCTTAATACCGTCATATCATCATATGACCATGCGAACACATCGGTGTATTGTCGGAGGAGCTCAACTAGTTTTTCCTTCTGCTCGGTTTCTAGATGAATATTGATTCTGGTTTCTTTCACGTCGTCTTCACTTCTAAGATTAACCACTTCTGTTTCTTCGAGGTTGGGATTTTTCTGACTCTTCAGTTATTCGATCTCCTGTGGGAGATCATCTGGAATCATACTCTCATCATACTCCTTGTAAGCTGGGTCGTTGTGCTCAATGGTTTTGTTACATGTCACAATCGCGGAACACGAGTTTTTAGCATTTTGATTACTAAAAAGAAAATCTAAGTATAAATGAAGCGGTAAATAAAGTTGCAATATTTTGAGAAAATGATTCTTTTTATTTCATCAAAAAAGGAACGTCTTAAGCGTTCAAAAGAGGCAAATGACAAAAAGTACAGACACGGTGCAGACCTCAATTGACAGTGTGCTTTTCAAAAGAAAACCTTTACAGTTCCATACTACCAAGACTCCCGGCGAACCAAAGATGGATTGGTGGTCCAATTCCGTAGATCTTCCCCTAGTTCGGCATCCCTAATAGTCGGTGTCTTGATGCCAGTCCTTTCACAACATTCTTCAATCATATTCACGAACAACATTCCCATCTCATCGAGGATATCATCTTCTGGTACTGAACCCCGACCCGGACTTGAAATATGCTCTGGCACAAAAACCTTTTTCCTAGAGCTACCAGTATGAGTTTTTCCCTCCGGAGGCTGATATCCTATGTCTACCCTTCCATTCTGCCCATTATGTTCAATTCGCTCTGTAATCCCATCAGACCTGGCTCCCAGCCCTGTTCCTGACATGTATCCATATTTCATCATCTCCCTTATAGCCATCTTGGATCTATACAGCGACTACATTCCCAAGTTTTGTTCAATATCTTCCATTTTGGGAGTCTGTGTGATTTCCACTGCATGGAAAGCAACTTCGTCTAGCCCTTCAATGAATGGAACATCATGCTCCAAATAAGTGGAGTGACCCCACTCTCCGTGGACCATGATTACTGACATCTCCACTCAAATTTCATGCATTAGTGTAAATGGATGGGATGGCCCCTGCCATGTGTATCCAGAGCCTTCCCAACAACAAGTTCTAGGAAGAAGAGATGCCCATTACTTGAAACAATATGGGGAATTCGACCGGCCTGATATGCAAGGCCAAATAAATTTCTCAAATAACATCCTTTTGTGAACCGTCAAAGGCCCTCACCCTCACGTGGCTTTCTTTGACTTTCCTCAAATGAATTCCTAACTCTCGTAGGGTGGAGAGTAGGTAAATATTGACTCCTAACCCTTCATAGACTAACACTCGGGACACTACTTTGTCCCCACATTAGACAGTGATATGAAGAGCTTTGTTGTGACTTGTGCCTTCAACATGAAGTTCGTCTCTTCTAAAAGTGATCATATTCGTTGCGACCATTTTCCAAATTGTCGTGGCCAGCGCCTCATTAGTGGTGTTGCTTGGTACACTTACCCCACATAGTACTTTTAACAGGGCATCCTTATGATTATCAAAGCTCATTAACAAATCCATGATTGATATCTGTGCTGGGGTTTTCTTCAGCTGCTCCTCCACGAAGTACTCTTTGGTCGACATTTTCCTCCAGAACTCGGCGGCTTCTGGGTTTGTTACGTTCCTTCTTTGAATTTGCTCTCTTCCCAAGTTCCCTCAATTGACATCTTTAGGAGCATAGCATCTCCTAGACCTAGTCATACTATGGGCTGCGGCAGAGTCTGTCATTTTGGCTTTCCCCTTCTGCTGGTATGTCCATGGGATGGTTTTGTATTCCCGACTCTCTTCATCCCGACAGGCTATCGCTGATATGTCTGAACTGCCACTGTAGGTCTCACTTGTACTGTAATAATTAGAGCCCTTTAAGTAGGGATCTTGGCTGCTTCTGCATTTCCTATAGTGACAATCTTTCCCTTAGGTCATACTCTTCGTCCAACGTGATCATGTTAACTCTCTGATTTTGATGATTTGGCAGCAAATTGCGATTCACATTGGGCGGCGCCGGGGTAAACTAAATGGCTCCGCTCTTGATCAGTGTTTCAATCTCATTTTTCAGCTTAAAACAATCTTCAGTGTCGTGACCAGGTACATTAATGGTACACGCACCTTTTAGTTGCATGAAAAATACTTGGAGGGATACTTAGGAACCCTTCCTTCAACTGGATGTATCAATCCTTCTCTTCTCAGTCTCTCAAACAATTGGGCTAGAGACTCAGCAATCGGGGTATAATTTCTAGGACCTGTCTCTTTAAAGTTGGGACGAGGGAGTGATGCACAACCGGGTCGGTTTTGGTGAGTAGTGGTTTGGATATGAGCATATGGTCGTTGTGGGTTCGGGTTGTTGTTGGCTCGATGAGGGTTGTGATGTGGTTAAGGATGATAATATGGTTGGGTGTTATAGAGTGGAGCATAAGTGGGTGGTGGTGAATGATTGTTTGGGAATGGGAAGTATTTCCGTGATATGGGTTGAGTTGATAGTAAGGGATGATTATTGAGACCTTCTCTTTCTTCTTCTATCTGCTACCGATTGACCCTGATTGGATGGTCTTGCTAGCTACTTGTAGTGAAGCCATGGATTTTACTTTACCGGATTTCATGCCCTCTTCTAAGAAATCTCCCATCTTGACCATCCATCCCATTCCCATCATCTCATCATCTCATTCCCATCATTTGTGTCCCATCATTCCCATCATCTTTTCAAAGTATATCCCTTCCTAGGCTCTGATGAAATACTTAGATAATTCACTGTCGTCCAGCAGAGGTTGCGCCCCAGTGGCCTCTGACCTCCACCGACGTGCATATTCTTGGAATGACTCGAATGGTTTTTTCTGCAGGTTCACCAGTGCGAACTGCGGTTTTTTCTATAGGTTCACCAGTGCGAACTGATCGGGAGTGATCTGTGTGCTGAATCGAAATCGATTCATGAAGTCCTCTACCATATGTTATCAAGTTCTCCAATTTCGCGGATCCTGTCGAGTATACCAGGTAAGTGTTTCTACCGCCAGGCTCCTTATAAATAACTTCATCCTTAGCTTCTCATTGCACCCCACACCGACTAACTTGTCACAATATTCCCTCAAGTGCGCATGGGGATCACCCATCCCATCGAAGATATCATACTATGGAGGTTTATTTCCTGCTGGTATATTCATATCCGGATGAATACACAAATCCACGTAGTCCAAACTTTCACTTCCTCGGGCAACATGGAGGTTCTTCATTTGCTTTCTCATGATTTGCAGCTCCTCGGATACTAATTCCTCTCCCTTACGCCTGGCCTCCATTTCCATCTCGGCGTATTGGTCAATCTCATAAGGCACCCTAACTGTGATAGTCGCTGTAAAGGTAGGTTCAGAAATAGCATATACATGGGGGAACATACCGCTCATGGTCAGTGGTATGTGCCACGGGCATATGCTGGTTAGTGGTAAAAGTGGCTCCGTCACTAGGAGGGGTGCCAGTTGCATTGGTAGTGATAGGCAGGTTTTGTGGTGTCTGAACGTACTGTGGTACATAGGGAGTGTGGATAGGGGGATTTGGTTGGTTTGCGGGGGCTACTGGAGGTATGACTTGAGTGGTAGGAACTAAAGTTGGGGTGTTGTTGTTTTGGCGCGATGTGGAAGGAAAGTGGTCAGGAATTGAATCCAAAGAAGAAAAACGAGGCGGTTGAAGAAGCATTGTCAGGACCAGATGTGCTAGATCCCTGATATGTTGTACTTCCTCCCTTAGAGACTCCATTTACTAGACCATTCTAGCCACGTGTTCATCATTCCTGGTATCGTCTTTCTCCCCCGATTGCCCCGGGCTGTCAGCTATGACCAAAGCATGTTCAGTCGGTTTTTCTGTAGCTGACATCTTTTCCTTTGATCTTAGATTGTACGGTGGTGGTTCCACTAGTTTCGGTCAACACAAACCAACTTTCTTTTTCTTTTGGGGGTAATAATAAAGCAAAGAAAAAAATAAGAAGAAAGAAAAAGAAAAAGAAACAGGAGTCAGTTTCTTTATTTATACAAGCAGGGAATCAGACAGAGCATTTAATTCATGCATTAAGGCTAGCGCATTTCCTAGAATTCGTGGGGAACTCTCGTTGCTGGAGGTAGGCCTAAATCGTAAATATTTGACAAACATTTAAATTTGACACATTTAGATCCGACGCAATTTTGTTTTCATTGATAATTTAGACTGATATAAGTGAGAACAAAGATTACATCACGTTTCATAGAATTGCATGGGCTTGGATAACTTGCCATTTAGAAAGTAAGAGAAAACTGGGAATAAGGGTACCAAGTAGTAAAGAAGGAGAAATCAACCAACTCTAATAACCATCCCCGGAGTCTTTTCCCATCTCATCTTATTCTTCTAGCTCTTCTTTCGGATCGACCTCCGGGTCTTCTTCAAATTCCTCATCATCATCGTTGAATTCTGACCCCTCCTCTGGATCCTCTTCTGGCTCTGTAATGGACTCTATTTAGATATACTCCACTACCCGGTCATCATTTACAGCAAGTGGCAACATGTGATCGATAGATCCTGGGACCACTTGACGGTGCATTGAAGTAGTCACAAGGTAATGTGGTAGGATCTCATGGTAAATTTGCAAAGCGGCCATTGCGTCCTCTAACCAGGCTATACCTGCTCTGCTTGGTCGGGCCAACTCGTCTTCCTCGTTGATCCAGACATAATACTCAGGAGTCCACCATGAGTTTTGACCCATTGGCATTGTGACTAGGTCGTTCCACTATTCTTGGAGCCTTCTTATCCTGGGGATTGGAATCTGTACTTTGTACTCGTCCTCATATAGCGCCACAGAGGCACATCTTGGATTATCCCAAACTGTTTGAGAACTTACAGGGGTGAGTATGGTTGAATACCTTCAAGTCCGATCAGCTCAATGAAGTATTTATGAGGAGTCCATAAGATTGCTCTTCCACCTAATCATGATAGCTTCGAGTGGATCCATTCTCCACTCAAATTGGTCAGCATTTCCCTCCACTCTTCTTCCCCATGTGGGGAGACCCAATGTCTCATTCTCTCGTTGTGGTTGTGGATCATGTTGCTGACGCCCACAAAGTAGTCAATGGTGGCCTCTCACTGGAAGAAATGTTTGGTAGCCCAGATCTGAAGCAGCAAGTTACAACCCTTAAAGAAATCATACCCTTGTGCACATGCGGACAAAGCCTTCAGTATCTCAGCTAGCACCATCGGCACGAAAGTAGCTTGAAGGTTGCCACGGAAGGTCGCCAGAACCACAGGTAATACGTTGTTGTTGATCCGGCCCCTTCTCTGCGGGAAGACCAATAATCCTAACAGTTCCATTGAGAAGGCGATAGGCTTACGACTCTCCCACGTCGCTTGGTCACATTGAAACTCTCCCGAATACCACTCGTAGCTTTCACGGTGTCCAAATCTGTCGAACAGTTGATCGAGGCTCACCCATCCGTCCTTAATATTTCTGAGACCTCTACTGTTGGCTAGGCCTAAAGGATCCAAGAACCGATAACCGGACATAGTAATTGGCAGTATCGTCTTCCTTCCATTGAACGACAGCTCCGTGAAACTAGTAACTTCTTCCAATGTCAGTACTAACTCACAGTCGGCGAACTTGAACACAACCTTAGCCGGATCCCAAAACTCTATCAACAGGCAAGTAAGCACCCTGTCTGCTTGGATGTACAGCAAAGCAGTCAGTGGCCCTAGGTGTGTCCGAACCTCATCTCCATCTTCCCGGTGAATGTTCTTCCACCACTACTTCAACTTGTGTGCCACTCCCATCACCATGTTAATCTCAGAGATGTTTTGGTTGATTTTCATTTTCTGAGGTGGGTAAAGAAATATGTTTGGTAAGTGTTTGCATTGGATCTTTATGTGTCTTGTCAGGTTTGTTTGTCTTTCCACAAAAGTTATGTCATTGGGTGAATGACCCATTGACATTAGGGTGGCTTTTCTAATTATGTGTCGATGCTAAGGACTGACTTACCTAAGGTTTATGCAGTATGACTTATTTTACTAGAATTGAGTATTTCCTACTTTTGAGTTGGACTGAAGGCTGTGAGAAGTTATGTCAGTTGACCTGACAAAGCCATTCTCTGAAACTAGAGAGTTTTGAAAAAAAGGTTCAGAGGGGTGTAAAAGACAACCCTCGCATTCCATTGTGTGTGATAGTGTACGACCAAGACTCGATAGGAGGAAATGTGATGACAATGTATATAAAGAAGTAACAGATAAGAGTGTAGCAACAATAAGCATGATAATAAGCATAAAGAGAAAATAAGGTAGGTAAGCATGTAATTGCAATATTATCTACAATTAAGGCAATGTACAAATAAATCTAAATTCCAAATTTAGTCTAATTCTGCTAAGGGCAGAACCTAAGTGTGAAATCCCCAACAGAGTCGTCATGTTGTTGCACCCTATTTGCACTAGTCAAAACAAGATTCAACTTGTAGTTTCTCTGTTGTTGATGAAACAGAGTCGCCATCTAATATTTAAAGGTCTACTAAGGTACCTATTCAATTACTCATATTCTTTATGGGTCTGCTAACCGGTGAGATTATGGGTAAGGGTTCTTGTTCTTCTAAGAGGAAGGTGTTAGGCACCCCTTAAAATCTACCTAAGGTAGCTCCACACATTAGGGCATAATTCCTATGTGGGAGGAGTGTAGTTTCAAAAAAGATGGATTTAAAGAAGGATTTTTAGAAAAATGATGTTAGTGCATATGTGCTTAGAGCTTAAAAGAGTGTATAGGGTGTTAGTATGTAAGAAAGATATGTAAAAAGGAGAACTAAATTAAAACACTTGTTCCTAAAGCATGGGGGTGCATATTGTTCTAATGGGGATAAAGGGTACTATGGGAGTAGGCCTAAGATGTACCTTGATCTTTAGACTTGAAGAAAAAACTATTTTGGAAATCCTTGGAGCGACAGCACTTGATTTTTTCGAAATGATTTGGTTTCCCTTTTTGAAGATCAGACTTGCGATTCAGTTTTGGTTTTTCTTTTTGAAAGAGGATCTTCTATTTCTTCCTAAGCTTTGGGCTTCAAAATCTTTAAGACAAGTTGGCAAAAACATAGCAGAAAGATTTACAATTAACGAATGTGGGATTGGTTACTAACTAATACTTCTTTTAATCCTATGTTATTTAAGGCTTGCCTAAGTTTTATATGACTTAAAATATAAAATAAAGCATTCAATCCAATATATAATTGTTGTATACATATGAGATAAAATAACAACAAGGATGCAGCAAAGTGCGACAAGGCAGTAAAACTAAGGTAACGAAGTAGTAAATAAATAAAGGAGTTTAGAGGGAGAGGATTAGACTCTGGTATTTAGGCCTCAAAGAGGCAAGCCTGGCAGTAATAGAGACAGCGACAACTGACTTCAAATTTCCAGAAAATACATCAATGTTGTACTTGTGCCTGAGTTCCACAAGAACTCAGCAGGCCCAAATAAATGTACATCTTCAAAGAAAAAAGAAAGAGAAGGTCATTAGATACACATTCTATATGTTCAACCATGCATGACACATATAAGCAAATGATTGGAGCAAAATATGACAAACTATCAATAGTTAGATACCATGAGAACTTATACTAATATGGTGGTTATATATGATAAATAATTTACATTAAAAACCTTTCGTTGTTATTAAACATTATACCCAAGGAGAATAATAAGCGTCAATGAATTAAGGGCTAAGAAGAGAGTTCCACTCAAAGTCGATGCCCCCTTTGAATCCCCCGACACTTCAAAGTTCCCAAGGGTCTCAAGGCCCAGGGCAATGCTTGTGCCGGGGAGAGCATCCCAACCTAGAGTTAAACTCTACTCACAAATACCCATAACCACTAACAACTTATTTTTCTCCATAGGTTTAAGTACTAATGAGGCACTTTCAATGTAAACCAACTTCCATGATACCTCTACCACAGAAGTATACTTTCTCTTGGCAGAATAACATAAGGACATATAATCAATTTTTTGTTTTTCATAACTACATTTCCAATACTAAATGAAACACACATTAACAAGTCTGAAAATCAGATTTCAAACACGCATAGAGATAGGAATACTATGATGTTACTGCCAAAAGAACCAAACACTTGAGATCCCATCTAAAAGAGCACACAGTTCAGATATGCAACAATTCAAATGCCTTTATCTTAGCAGACTAATCACAGATTGGTTAGCCTAGGTCTTACCACTAGCACACACATAGGTTAACAATATTGCTTGGAACTCTTTAAAGCATCAATAAAGGTTCAGACAAACAATCATAGTTAGCAAACTCTACATGTGTTATTAAAGATACCATAATATTATATGAACTCTTAGCATGACTTCAGGTTTACAGATTCAAACATGGAACTCCTAAAGGTGCTCCACAGGATCATATCCTCATAGCAGTATTAACCTTAAGTAAACCATTATGTCCAGGCAATAGCAATAAAAAGCTTCTCATAAGATTTACAGACCAGATTCAGTTCAGATTAACAAGAAGGAGAGGATTGGGTGCAATTTTAAAACAAAGTACAGGAATATGAGATCATGAAGACTAATGACAATTAAAGATATTCAGAAGTATGGCAAATGACCACATAGAAATTCAATCAACACCAATTAAAGATATTCATAAGTATGGAAAACGAACACAAATTAACGGCACACTATCATGAACTGGAAATAATATTTACACACTAATGACAAATATCATAAACGAACACAATCAATAAAAGGATAATAACGTGTTCATGATACTTGAATAAAATAACCAAAAGAGAAATGTTGGAGGTCTTCTCGCCTTCTCTAGGGCAGCAGACCAAACAGGGATTCTTTCTAATTGCTTAGGACCTAAAGCTTCGAGCTTGAGTAGCGAAAGCATTCAGAAACGAAGAGAGAAAACCATAAATCGGTAAGAAAACCTAAATGTTTATGAAATCTTAGTGTTGCTTTTGTGTTCATGTTACGTCTGGTGTAGTGAGAGCATTGAAGGCTCCATTTATAGTAGCATTCAATGCCTCTAGGGTTCAACAAGATTCAAAATGATAGTAGAAGATGACGATCAAACGATAATGATAGCAAAGAGGGTAAAATCAGAGTGAAATCAAATTGAATCGGTGTGAATCTGAGTGAATCTGAGGGAAAAATGAATGAGACTCTTACCTGAGTGCACGACAGCCATTACAAGTGAAGAATCCATCGGATAAAGACCGGAGGTCCAGAGGTCATTGGATTTGACCTCTAGTTCAAAATAATCATCATGAGGAGCTCATGCATGCTCTAATTTGGTCGCAACATAAGGAAATCTGAGGACTTGAGTTTTCATCTTTGTGTTTGGGTTAGAAGACTCGAGATTTTGAATCTCTATGATGAAACGCAGAAGCGACGGCGAGAATCACGGATAGGGAAGCATAAGGAACGATTCTGGGTCAAGATTTGTGACTTTGCATAAATTTGTGCAAGGTCTGTGGTTGATTCCTTCATGGAAGGTCGAGAGAGTTTAAAGAGGAAAAGGAAAGTGAGGCGGCAGAGTCAATAGGAAATGATTCTAGGGTTTGAGAGATTGGGGGTTTGTATCTAGTCTAAAGTTAAGAGATCAGATATGGGTCGTTGATCTTTGAGATCAACGGTCCTGATAATTTGAGATTAAACATGTTTTATGGACGAAATCAGAGAGTCGTTAGATCCCTTGGTTTCAACGGCCTAGATTAAGCTTGTTGGGGTTATTAAAATTAAAAGGGAAATGGAGACAAATTCAGAACCATTGATCTGTGGGATGGACGGCTCAGATCAGTTGTGTTTCTTTTGTGAGGGGATGGTAAAGACGGCGTGGAATGATATGATTGGTTCAAATGTGATGGCAAGGATTGCCAAAGTGGAAAGCGAGAGATTGTTTGGACTAGGTATTTCCGGATTGGGCTTGGGTGTTGGGTTGGAGATGATTTAAAGAATGGCCAATTGGTCTTTAATAGAGAATTTCAATTATTGCCTTTAGCCTCGTTTGGTCCCTTTTATAATTAAATTAAATAAGATTAATAGTTTTAAATAAAATATAGTAAAATTATAATTATTATATACATTTTTAACTATTGTAATTAATTATTATAAATACTTTATTTTTAGCATTAATTCCAAACAATTAACATAGTAGTCTAATTAACTAGAAATTAAGGAGTAATTTGTCAAATTAATTATAAAGCCTTTGTAATATATATATATATATATATATATATATATAAAAGTTATTTTAATAATCTTAAAATAATAAGTATATTTTTAATTACATAATACTAATGCTAGGTGGTTAATTTCAAAATTAATAATTAATTAATTTTTAGAAATAGGTATTTATTACAAGAAAATACTTTTAAAATATTTATTGTAAATTATTAAGTATAAATAAATTAATTTTAAAAAGGAGGGTCAAAATTGATCGTCAACACACTCAACAATGAGTGAAAGAGGTCGTTGGACGAATAATACCCAACTATTACCCGGGGTCGAATTCCTCAGGGAGCTAACAATGAGTGTTAGAGTGTATACTTGATGCGTAAAGACGAAACAACTTAAATACACTTCCAATCAAATTGGTTTGCAATTTACTTCTATAAACTACACTATCAGTGCTCATCGGGGTGTATTATAGCTCTCAACTCTAAGTTACCCACTCAACACCTCTCGGTCATAGAGTGATTTTGCCCAATTTGGCTTTCTCAAGCCCGAATGGGTATCAAGCTAAATAGTTAATATGAGCTCAAGTTCAGTTTTCTCTATCTCTAGTTCAAACTCTTTAATTAGGCTAGTCAAATCATTAACTAGCCCAATTTCTTATTAGCCAAGTTTTTCTAGACTAGGTCACTCTTTCTCAAGTAAAGACCAAGTCAAAAAAGTATAAATCAATATTTGCAACCATTAGTTCTAAAATTAAAATATGCATAAGGTCAAATAACAAACACCCAATCATAAACAAGCATTAAATTAAATACACGTAAGGTTTACACACTTGGGTTGGGTCACAACCTTAGTAAATATCTAACTACTCATAGTAGAAAATGAAGAAAACAAAGAAGAAATACTAATTAAAGCCATAATAAAAAATTAAAATGATAAACTATGATATTTTTGTCCCAAAATGATCACAAATTTCCTAAAGTGGTAAACTACAACGGCTATAGCTGAGAAAACTTCAAAACATGACCTAAAGATATGATTCCCGTCTATTTATAGTGGCTCAAAATTTCTGATGAAAATGCCCCTCGAAAGTTTTTGTGGCCGCACAATTCCATGTGCGGTCCACACATTGCTTGAGTTTGCAAGGGAATGGATTTTGCAGTCGTACAATTTGGTCTGCGGCTGCAATTCAGCTTCTGCGGCCGCACAATTCATGTGCGGTCCGCACTTCACGCAAGGCTTCAGTCTTGGTCATTTTGCACACTCTCTGAACTTTTTGAATTCTTGTCACTGTGGACCATGTTCTGCGGCAACACAAATTGTGTGCGGTCCGCACTTCTCTTCATTCCATCTATGAGCTTTAGCAATAGATCTGTGGCCGCAAGGAGAATTCAGCGGTCCGCACTTGCTTCTGCGGACCACACTTTTGGTCTGTTGCGCCGCTTCTTACCTTGTAGGCCGGAACGCTCCTTTTTGAGTTGGATTTCTTCATTTCAGCCCAAATCTCCAACATTCCTGCAATTTGCACACTTTCATTAGTTTTGAGAACATAATTAAAATAAAAGTAAAAGGGTACTAATAAGTGGTCAAAATTCACACTTATCAACTCCTCCAAACTTAAGTCTTTGCCTGTCCTCAAGCAAATAGATTAGTTCCCCCCTCCTCAAAGTGAAAGGTCATTTCAGCGAGTCAATGGTAAGCCATCCATACTTAGTTGGGACCAACAATTACCCATACTACTGATGCATTCAACAAGGTGACAAGTCAAGTATCATGCACATATAGTTCTAATATGATATTTGAGCTTCAAGAATTGACTTTACTTACCAAGGACTCATGGTATATCATGTTGGTCATGTTGAACACCAAACTCTTCCTCCTCTACCTTTCATTTACAAAGATCACTTCAGAATTTAGCACTCAATCTTAAGATTCATGAAAGGTTTACTCTTCTCTCACAAGAGAATGTCACAAGTACGGCTTCAAGTACCATAAGCTTGTCCCTCATGTAGATCACCACTAATGTAAGTTCACTCGGTTCGAAATCAAGTAGGACTTCTTTCGAGTTGTAATGAAGGCTTTTGGATTAGGGTAGGCTACCGTATGGGTAAGTGGTTACATATTTCCTTAAGCACTCTACATTTTCATTTCTCGACTCACAATTACCAATTTTTAGAGGCATTCTCTTTTTATTGGGGGTTAAAGAACTTGATATTACTCTTTCTTTCTCATTTAATTCATTTTCTCCCTTGATGCTCATGTTAGGGATCATTACCTCTTTTTGAATCCATCAACCCTTCCACTTATTCTATATTTTGCATTTTGTTCTTTTTCTTTTCTTGCCTTCTCTTTTCATACAGATCATTGCTTTTCTCTTTTTGGTGTCTTGATACCTTTTTCAAATTCCTTAACTCTCCCCCCAAACTTATGCCTTAAGCCACTAATTTCACAAGAGTGCTAAGGAATGTCCGGGTGCCAAGAGAGGATCACGACAAAACGGGTAAAGGCTTATAACATGGTTATCAAATAAAAAAGGCTAGAGGCTCAAAGGGGGTTCACTAGGGATAATGATATCGGTTGGCAATAGAAAGCTCAAACGGGCCAAGGAAAGCCTACAATCATTTTTCAAATCAAGAAAAACTTAGGATTTCGCCTTGAAACACATTCGAGGTAGTTCTAAACCATTCGCACGGATACTTAGACTAGCAACAAATCATCTCACCCCTCACGCAACTAGATAGTAAAAGAGGATAGAGTCGAGAGCCTACAACAACCACACTCAAGTTTAAAGATCACTATGGTCCAATAAACTACTCGATGATTACCAAAGTCAACTCAAGAGTCTCAAAGTCACTAACTAGAGCTATTTTCTTTTAAAACCTTGTTTCAAACCATAAGCACGTAGTTAAGTGTGTTGGTACCAAATGAAGCATGAATAACTCTTTCTCGAGAATGACTTGATTAGGCCTTTTTATTCATTACTACTACTATTATTATTACCTAAAAACAAAAACGGACTCATTCCCTTAAGAAGGTTGTCACGCCATCCATCATTGGGACGAGTCACCCGGTTCACACAAAAACTACCTTTAGAAAGAACCATGACATTAAGAAGACCAAAGTCTTATTATCTACGGAAACATAAAAAAGACTACTAACAAAACAAGACTAAGGTGTATACCATTGGGTCAGCCAACTGTATCTCATCATCATCAAATCTAGGCATGGCGGGAGTGGTAAACATTGCACGCACTGTCTCAGCAGTGTTGGCAGCAAGATCTGGCTCATCAGACTGGCCAGCTGGTGCAATCGGTGCAGATGGTGCTGATGGATCTGGGGCGGATTGGTCTGGGTCAAGTAACATATCAAAGGGTAGATCCCCAACCGTCGCAAGTCTAGTCACCTCCTTTTCTGAGCTTGTCAACTGATTTATTGCTTGCCTGAGGCTTCCTCATCTTCTTCACTTCTTTGCCCAACTCCTCAATAACCGACCCGTGATGTACCAAAGTGTCCATGATTATCTTCTGGTTATCTAGAATCTTTTTCAACTTCTCATCAAGATCAGAGGAGACCTGTGGTGCCTGTGTAGATGACTGCACTGCAACAGTACTAGATAAGTCAGACCGCTTTAAAGTAGTTGTTTGCATCCAGTTGTTGAGACACGCCAATGTATAGGAGACTCACAGAGCAGATAATAGAGTTGTAGTGATAGGCACTAGCCTCGGAGTTGGAACTGGGGCTGCCTTGGGGGCTATGGTAGGAGCTGAAGATGATGGCGGAGGCATAGCAGCAGCACTGGAAGAGGGCTCAACAGAGGTGGATGGAATGTCAGCTGAGCTGTCTCAATAACTACCATTGTCGGCTCATCAGACTAGCCAGTGGTGGTAGAAGGCTAAGCTCTCTTATTTGGGTTGGTCTCATCCATAAGTGAATACCAGCCAAATGGCCTCTTCGGCTTCACCTTGGTATCAAATGATCTTGGCTCTACCTTTGCATTAGTGAGGTATTCTGTGATAGTACTGGATAAGGGTAGGCCGAGCTAGTCATTTTTGTGATATCAATGAAATATTGGCCGACATCACGACACCCACATTAATTGGGTACCCGGCCATGATGGAAGCCACAAGAACAACCCAAGGAAGAGGTAGATAAGTCTCATTCTGGCACGGATCAATTGTGCTGCAAACAAAGGTCGGACATCCCTTTGCCTCAAAGCTCAATGTGTTCCGCTGAATGGGAACCCCACCAGTAATCCATGGTGGTGGTGGCCATGGTGGTTCTAAAATCTCTGCCAGTCGAGGTTGGACTTCTTCCTTCATTGCACATTTCTCCAGATACTCCTTCGGCTCCAAGTCCCCAAACCCTAAGTATGCGTTTAGTGTATGCTGATCAAACCTCACCTTGAGGTTGCGTACTTTGGTCACCTTCGTCCCCTTTTTGATGTGAGAAATATTTGTGTAGAACTCTCAGACGAGGTACTCCTTGGAATCCTCAACTCTCTCAGTAAACCACATCCAACACTTTCTTGCTCTGAACCGCCTCAACACCGCCGGGTTGTGTTTATCCAAATCCTTCAATAGGAACTGCCGCCCAAGTGTTAAATATCTCACTGCCACCACATACGAAAATCAATAAAGGCAGCCAAGCTGATGAACCTATCCTCACATATCTCATTGTTATTTGATCTCTTCATACCCGTAGATGTACCATCTCCCCCTCTACCATTATCGGGGATATCATGTACAGTCTGTGCCTCTGTGTCCAGGCAACTGCTGGCTCAGAGGTCTGGCTAGTACTTTCTGACACATCGAAAGTGCTGTAAGATGAAGAGGCCTCATCCCTGAGCTGGAATCGCCCATGTGGCCTAGACTGTGTGGTCGTCTACTCATCTAGAATAAAGGCTGAATTGCCCTCTGAAGCTTCTTTAGACGGGACATAGGAACTAGACTCGGAGAGGTCTGCAGCTCTCCCTCTGCCTGTTGTGGCCTTCTTCCTAATTATTTTGGGTTGGCCAAACGGCAAGGTACCTCTACCTCGACCCTAGAAGATTCACCTCTTCCCTTCGTAGTGTCGTCGCGGCCTCGAGATCGAACCATTGTCTGTATCAAAGCAAAGAAGATTGTTAGTTGCAAGTCATCTTTCAAGACTAGGCAAGGGAGAACAATGTGGACACAATGGGGTTATGACTAAAACAACAGGTGTGCAGGTATTGGGTTCTGTGGTCCGCACATTTTTTATGTGCGGCCGCAAAATGGAAGTGCGGTCCGCACAATTGCAAGTGTGTCTGCACTTCTGCCAAAGAATCTCAAAGGCTTAGAAGGCCCTTTCTGAAGATAGTGCAATGCCCGATTTTCGACCGCATGCGAAATCTGCAGTCTGCACATTTTCAATTGCGGCCTTCTTAAGGTTTCTACGGTCCACACAATTAAAGTGTGGCCACAGATGCACTTGCTTCACTGGGTCACCAAAACTCCTAATCTTCGGACCGCACAAATTCAAGTGTGGCCACAGATTTTAAAAACTACGAACAGTCAAACTTTTCTACTTTGATTTTTCAATTACTTGCAAATCTAGGCATGGCAACATGGTATTAACATGAAATTTCACTAACCCAATTCCATTAGAGCATGTATTATGATTACCTAGTTTAGATCTACCCCACATGGACACATGGATGAACTCTAATAATAGATGGCCTAAAAGGAACTTAAATTTTGAAAATTAAACTAACACATAAATTCAACATGAAATAAAACATACAAAATAGAGTGAGTGCACTGGGTGTATAAGCACAGGTGGTTGTGTGTGGGGACAATGAAAATCTCTCAAGAAAGTTGCAGAGTAACAGTGACTTGCTAGGAGAGGGAAAACTGTAAAATGAACTCAAGTTTCCTATTTATTTTAAACATCTTAAGAGGGAAAAGAGTCGAGTGCGGCCACAAATTTTCAATTGCGGTCCGCACTCTATCACCCGGGGCAGCATGCTCTGCTCTTATTGTGCGGTCCCCACATTTGTGTGTGCGGGCGCAGATTTCACGTGCGGTCGCAGATTAGCCTCCGCACTGACAAGCTCAGACTTCAGAAAGTTAACATTTTTACACTTTTTCAATATTCCAATTGCGCGGTCCGCATGAGAAATGTGCGGCTGCGAGTTCCCTCCTACTGTGGCAGACAGAAATGTGACGTCCGCACAAATAAAGTGCGGTCCGCAGATCCTTGAACACTTAGCCATTTTTTAGTTCACCCTTCTTTCAAGTCACACCCAACACTGTAGCACACTTCAAATCAAGTTAGAACTCAAATAACACCTAACTACAATAGAAAATGAAAAAGAACATGGGTTGCCTCCCAAGAAGCGCCTGATTTAACTTCGCGGCACAATGTAAAATACCCTCCAGTGAAGTGAATGACCACTACCATGAGGCTATCTCCAACCTTGCCCAAGTAGTGCTTCACCCGGTGTCCATTGACTCGGAATACTTCATTGTTTTTCTTCTTCAAGTCTAATGAACCAAAAGGTGTTACACCAACAATTTCAAAAAGGACCACTCCACTTGGATTTTAGCTTCCCGGGAAACATTCTCAACCTTGAGTTAAACAACAATACAAGATCGCCCACCTTGAACTCTTTATTCAAAATATATTTTTCATGAAGATATTTCATATTTTCTTTGTATAGGGACGAACTCGCATATGCATGGTACTGGAGCTCATCCAATTCATTCAAATGTGCAACCCTCAATTTAGCGGCTACATCCCAATCAAGATTCGACTTCTTTATAGCCCATATTGCCTTGTGCTCTAGTTCCACCAGAAGATGACAAGCTTTTCTGAACACCAACCGGTACGGAGAAATTGCAATAGGTGTTTTGTAAGCCGTCCGATAAGACCATAACGCATCATCAAGCTTCTTGGACCAATCCATCCAATTAGCATTCACTGTTTTAGACAAGATACTCTTTATCTCCCGGTTGGAGACTTTCACTTGCCCACTAGCTTGTGGGTGATAGAGGGTCGTGACCTTGTGAGTAACACCATACTTTCCAAGTAAAGTGTCAAAAGCCTTGTTGCAAAAGTGTGACCCCCCATCGCTTATGATTGCATGTGGAGTACCAAATCTTGTAAAAATATTCTTATTCAAGAAGGCCACTACATTCCTTGCCTCGTTGTTGGATAAAGCGATGACCTCAACCCATTTGGACACATAATCCACCGCAACCAAGATGTAGCTAGTTCCACAAGAACTCACAAAAGGGCCCATGAAGTCGATGCACCAAACATTGAAAATATCAATTTCCATGATGGTTGTGAGCGGCATTTCATTTTTCTTTTCCCGTTGACATTCATCACATCTTTTCACCAACTCGCTAGCATCCTTGTAAAGAGTAGGCTAATAGAAACCACAACTAAGAACTTTGGCCGCCATTCTTACTCCGCCATGATGACCACCATATGGCAAAGAATGACAAGTCCCAAGAATATCACCTTGCTCTTTTTCCGATACACACCTCCTAATTACCTCATCCGTACAAATCTGAAAAAGGTATGGTTCATCCCAATAATAATCTTTACAATCCCTTTTGAACTTCTTTCTTTGGCTTGAAGAGAACTCATCTGTAATGATTCCACACACAAGAAAATTTGCCAAGTCCGCGAACCATGGCACCTCTTTCATTGAAATTGCCAAAAGTTGCTCATCGGGGAAGGAATCATTGATTTCAAGGCCATCATTCGGCCTCCCCTCCTCCTCCAAACGAGACAAGTGGTTGGCCACTTGGTTTTCGCTATTTTTTCTATCTGGGATATCAATATCGAATTCTTGTAATAAGAGTACCCATCTCATCAACCGAGCTTTGGAGTCGTTTTTGCTCATAAGATAATGAAGCGCCGCATGATCCGTATGGACAATAACTTTTGCACCAATCAAGTACGGGCAAAACTTCTCAATTTCAAACACAATAGTAAGGAGATCTTTCTCCGTAACGGTATAGTTGACTTGGACATTATTCATGGTATTACTAGCATAGTAGACTGGGTGGAATATCTTATTGATATTTCGTCCCAAAGAAACCACAACCGCTACGTCACTTGCATCACACATGAGTTCAAAAGGTACACTCCAATTTGGAGCGGTGATGATGGGAGTAGTTGTCAACTTGAACTTTAACAATTCAAAATCTCTCATGCAATCATCATTGAAATTGAACTTGGCATCCTTCTCAAGGAGCTTGCACAATGGGTTCACCACTTTAGAGAAATCTTTGATAAAGCACCGGTAAAAACCTGCATGGCTTAGGAAACTCCGCACACCATTCACCAAAGTTGGGGGTGGAAGCTTAGAAATCACCTCAATATTTGCCTTGTCAACTTCAATTCTATTTCTTGATATTTTATGGCCAAGGACAATACCTTCCTCAACCATAAAATGGCATTTCTCTCAATTGAGTACCAAGTTAGTTTCTTCACATCTAGCCAACACTTTGTCCAAATTTGCAAGACAATCATCAAAAGAATCACCAACCACCGAGAAGTCATCCATGAAAACTTAAAGGTAGTCTTCCACCATGTCCATGAAATTAGCCATCATACACCGTTGGAAAGTCGCTGATGCATTGCACAAAACAAATGGCATCCTCTTGAAAGCAAAAGTACCATAGGGATATGTAAAGGTTGTTTTCTCTTGATTTTTCGGAGCAATGAGAATTTGATTGCAGCTCGATTACCCATCAAGAAAGCAATAGAAAGCACGGTCGACCAATCTATTGATCATTTGATCTAAGAAAGGAAGTGAAAAGTGATCATTCTTCGTTACTTTATTGAGCTAACGATAATCCATACACACCCTCCAACCGGTCACCGTTCTTGTAGGAATCAATTCATTCTTGTCATTGGTGACTACCGTCATGCCCCCTTCTTTGGGACACATTGAACCGGAGAAGTCCATGAACTATCGGAGATGGGATAGACAACCCCGGCACCCAACCACTTGATAATCTCCTTCTTGACAACTTCTTGCATAGCCTCATTGAGTCTTCTTTGATGTTCAATAGATGGTTTGGTGTCATCCTCCAACTTGATCTTATGCATGCATAAGGCGGTGCTTATACCCCGAATATCCACCAAGATCCACCCAATAGCCTTCTTCCTCTTTTGTAACACCGCCAATGTGGAATCTACCTGCACATTAGTCAAATAAGAGGAAAGAATAACTGGTAAAGTATAATAAGGGCCAAGAAATTCATACCGAAGATATGGAGGTAATGGCTTCAACTCCAAGGTTGGTGGCTCTTCAATAGAAGTCTTTGTAGTGGGAGTCTTTGTATTTTCAAAATCCAAGGATAATTTTCGAGGTGCATAGTTATACGACCCCATTCCTTGCAAAGAATTCACACATTACATGGAGCCATCCATAATGTCATCATCAAAGTTGAGAAAGACGGCCTCCAACATATCACCAACATTGATTGTAGCACTTGTATCATCAACAATGACATCGGTCACCAAATCCACAAAAGAACATACCTCATTGCTATTTGGTTGCCGCATGGACTTACACACATGGAATACCACTTTTTCATCACCAACCCGAAAAGTGAGTTCTCCGGCTTCAACATCACAATGAGCCTTACCCGTAGCCAAGAAAGGTCTCCCAAGAATAATTAGCACTTCATAATCAACCTCGCAATCTAGAATGACAAAGCCCGCCGGAAGAATGAATTTATCAACCTGGACCAAAACATCTTCAATCACACCTAACGGCATTTTCATGGTACGATCGGCCATTTGAAATCTCATCGAAGTGGGTCTTGGTTTCCCAATCCCTATGGTCTTGAAAACCGAATATGGCATCAAGTTTATACTTGCCCCAAGATCGCAAAGAGCTTTAGCAAACTCTACGCTTATAATTGTACAAGAAATCGTGAAAGCACCGAGATCCTCCAACTTACGAGCCATTGAATGAACAATTTCACTCACTTGATGAGTGACTTTTATAATCTCAAAATTCATTTACCGCTCCTTTGTCACAATATCTTTCATAAACTTTGCATAAGCTGGCATTTATTTCAAAGCTTCGACCAATGGTATATTGATTGAAAGACTCTTCATCATTTGAATGAACTTCTTGAATTGATTCTCACAATTTTACTTGGCAAGTCTTTGAGGGTATGGAGGTGGAGGCTTAGGCAATGGTAACTTTGCCTTTTGAACTACCGGCTTCGTTATGTCAATAATGTGTTCCCTAGACGGGTTCACCTTCTCATGAGCCTCTTCCACACTATCATCATCAATCTGAACTTCCTTATTTGGTTGAACAACATTGTTTGGGATCTCTTCTTCTTGCATTACTTGATCATCATCAATAAGTCGCCTTCCACTTGAGGTGGGTGCATTCCCGCCTCTTCCACTTCTTATGATAACTACCATAGCATGCCCCGTATTGTTACCACCTTTTGGGTTTACCACCGTGTCAATTAGTAGTGCACCCTTAGGATGAGAATTTAGAGCATGACAGATTTGCCCCATTTGAACTTCTAGGTTGCGGATTGATGTGTTGTGTGAGGCAAATTGGGCATCCAAATCGGCATTCTTTTCCATCATTTTCTTGAACATATTCTCAATACGTCCCATCTTATTGTTTGAATAACTTGAACATTGGGGAGGATAAGGAGGTGGGTTACTCTATTGTTGATACATTGGGGGCCTTTGAAAACCTGACCCCCGGTTGCCTTGATTATTACCCCAACCACCTTGATTGTTGCTTCCCCAATTTCCTTGGTTGTTTCCACTCCAATTTTCTTGATTGTAGTTGTTATGCCAATTCCCTTGATTGTTAGAATTCCAATTGCCATGATTGTTTTATGGTCGCAATTGTTGTTGGTTTGGGCCTTGGAAGTTATTTCTTTGCCCTTGAAAATTATTCACATATTGC
>AWOL01S0001423.1:192085-206685 GCA_000715115.1 Nicotiana otophora
GTCTTGCATATGTGTCTTAATTTGTGATTGTGATCTTACCCCTCTGCTAACATGATGCCCTGTTCTTTCTATGATTATATGGTTCATCACAATGATGTCCTGTTTCTTGATAATAATACTAAGTTGTGTACTTAGCATAATTCAACTGTGTTTTAACATGTTTAGTATTGTGTACATGCGCATAATAATCTTTGTCAATCCTGCAAACATGTTCTTTCCTTAACTTTTTCAGCATGTGACTGCCTCTGTGCTAAGTGTTGAACCTGTTTCTCAGTTTCTATTAAGCTTGCTTTTAAAATTTTGTGATTTGTTCGATTGTTTGCTCTATATGCTCAATTTGATCGTGTCTATTTAAATCCCTCAATTCCTGTCTCTCAACCTTGGTCCCCTCTCTTTCACTTGTTACTCGAGCTCTTTGAATCCCTATTCTTAGCCGGCTGAAAGCCAAGACTACTTAGGCTCTACTCTTTGACCTCCCTAGTGTGAGCACTGCTCAGAGTCCATTTGAGACCCTCATGAACTCTGACACGCTAGGACTTGGTCCCTAGTTATTCTCTGAATCTCTCCTATTAACCTCCCTAGTGTGAGCACTGCCCTGGGTTCCAGAAGCCCTTGGGAACTCTGACACACTAGGGTCTTGGTTCTATTTGCTCAACTTTGTTTTCTACCTACTGGGTGAATCAATTGGTTTATGGCTGCCTTATGTCAATAAAGATGTAATTTCTGGGCTGTCGTGAACCATGAGAATGAAGACCTGGCCTGGCTGGGTATATCTTTGGGCCTGCTGTAGGCTCCCTATAGTTATTTTACTCTGTAATTTATTCCATTCCTTTTGGGTCTCTAATAAATGTTGTAATAATAATTGGGGTATTAGTAAAATTGGAAAAATGGGTTTATTCTAATATTTGCATGAACGGGTAGAAATCCTGCCTATAGGTATTTAATTTGCTCGAACATGTTCTGCTAATATGTATGTTAGATAACCTACCTATAGGACTTGAGTGTTTAATTCATTTAACATATTCTTCTTCTATATGTTTGTTAGATATTATGTCTATAGGAAATAAAGTGACCAATGTTTCAATTTGCATTACGGCATATTTATTAGATACTATGACCCTAGGGTTATGTTAGCTTATGTTCTGCAAATCTGCATTTTAGAAATCATGCCTATAGGGTTTTAATTGGTTAATGTGTTGTTGTTATAATTGCTCACTTAGGAGACATGCCTATAGGAGCTAAAGCCAGTTTCAATCGCTAATTGTAGAAATCCTGCCTATAGGGTAATCCCGCTCGCTTTTAAGTGTTAATATTCAACTTTCAACACTGTTTCTATTAGAAAGCATGCTTATAGGTTCAAACTGAGTAGTTCTGAATATCTTTCATGGTTATCACTGCTAACCATTGCGTAAATCACCTAGATAGCATGTCTATAGGTTCAATCGCTTATAATCTATAATCAGCGGGCAATTGGGTAGTCACTTAGAAGCTGTATCTAAAATGTCATCTTGCATCTGAAACTGCCTGCATGTTCGAATCCCAAGGTCACATAGAAACCATGTCTATAGGGCCTAATGGCTTTAATTTGCCTCAATCCTAAAATTGTCTAACGATTAATGGGAAAATTTGTTCGCGTACATTTGTTGTCTAAGTGTGGAGGCTAACTTGAGCCCTTTAATTGCTTTTACAAGAAGTCCAACTTGTTTTGTATGTCGCCTAGTTTTATCATTTCTTAGCAGCCTAAGCTAAGTCTAGAAACCATCCAAAATAGAGGTCCAAACGCCTCCTGAGCCATAGGCATGGGACGGGTAGTGCACGCATAGGGCACGGTTTAGAATCAACTAGTGTGCTTTAGGTAAAAACTTAAAGATAGTAATCAGGTAGCAGGAGATGATAGTCTATGCCCGCTGAATAATACAAGTAACACCCCCACCTCGAGGGAGTTACGAAATATTATTTATGTTGCACGAGGTGATCCTTTAGGCTAAAGAACTTAGGACCCCCCATCTTGTCTTTAAACCAATTATCTGTGTTTACTCAAGGACTTTCTAATAATGATTTTTTTTTTTCAAAATTCTTGTTTTTCTCTCTGACTATTTGATTAATTCATATAATTCAAGTTCGGTCGGGACCCACAGTTGTTGACCTCGAAGAGTGTCTAACACCTTCTCTTCGAGGTAATTTGAGCCCTTACCCGATCTTTGATGACGCAAACTGGTTAAACCAGAGTTATTTGCAAATAGGTCCCAAACCTCAAACCCATTAGGTGGCTACTCTCTCTTTTAACACCTTCCTTTAAAAGATTTTTCACATGTCGAGGCCCGATTTCACGAGAAAGAGGGGTGCGACACTCAATCATATACAAGCATTAAATTAAATACTCATAAAGTTTATACACTAGGGTTGAGTCACAACCCTAGTAAATATCTAGCTAATCAGAGTAGAAAATGAAGAAAACAAAGAAGAAATACTAATTAAAGCCATAATACAAAATTAAAATGATAAACTATGATGTTTTTGTCCCAAAATGATCACAAATTTTCTAAAATGGTAAACTACAACGGCTACAGCTGAGAAAACTTTAAAACTTGATCCAAAAATGTAATTCCCGTCTATTTATAGTGGCTCAAAATTTGCTGACAAAAATGTCCCTCGGGAGGTTTTGCGGCCGCACATTGCTTGATTTTGCAGGGGAATGGATTCTGCAGCCGCACAATTGGGTTTGCGGCTGCAATTCATCTTTTGCGGCCGCACAATTCATATGCAGTCTGCACTTCAGGCAAGGCTTCAGTCTTTGTCATTTTGCACACTCTCTGAACTTTTTAAATTCTTGTTAGTTCGGACCTTCTGCGGCCGCACAATTTATGTGCGGTATGAAGTTCTCTTCATTCTATCTCTGAGCTTCAGCAACAGATCTGCGGCCGCAAGGAGAATTCTGCGGTCTGCACCTGCTTCTGCGGACCGCACTTTTGGTCTGTTGCGCCCCTTCTGGCCTTGTTAGCCGGAACACTCCTTTTTGAGTTGGATTTCTTCATTTCAACCCAAATCTCCAATATTCCTGCAATTTATACACTTTTATTAGTTTTGGGAACATAAATCAATACTTTCGGACTAAAACAAAAATAAAACGGTACTAATAAGTGGTCAAAATCCACAATTATCAGAGTGCAAAGTAATCAGCTACATCCAAATGCTTGATAAAATTTGGTTCAGCATTTTTCTTTGTCTTCTTTAAGGAGGCTTGATAAAGCTCAACTAGATTCTTTGGCGTACGACAGGTATGTGACTACTGCCCTCTTCCTTCACATTTATAGCATGTATTTTCTGCATTTGTTGTTTGCACCGCTTCATGCTTTTGTTCCTTTATTTTCCATTGATGGTGGTTAGGAAGGTTCTTTGGTGCATTACAATTACCATGATTAGAGTTTATTCACCGACCATGGCCATGACCACGGTTGGGGCCATGACCTCTTCCACGCTTAGCTTGGTAGAAGTTCGTCTCATTCGCTTCAGGGAATGGACAAGAACCAGTAGGCCGGCTTTCATGGTTTTTCATCAATAGCCCATTATGTTGGCCACAAGGATGTGAAATAAGTTCAGAATACTTTTTGAATCCCATCTCTTGATATTGTTGCTACAGGAGCATATTCGAGGCATGAAAAGTGATGAAAGTTTTCTCCAGTATATCGTGATCAGTAATATTATCACCATATAATTTCAATTGGGAAATAATTTTAAACATAGCAAAATTATACTCACTGATAGATTTAAAATTGTGTAGTCTTAAATGAGTCCAGTCATAACGTGCATGTGGAAGAACGACCATCTTTAGGTGGTCATATCTATCTTTTAAATTATTCCACAGTATGACTGGATCTTTAACAGTAAGATATTCCATTTTCAAGCCCTCATTAAGGTAATGGCATAGAAATATCATTACTTTGGCACGGTCTTGGTTTGATGCTTGATTTTTGTCCTTGATGGTGTCTTTCAGACCCATCGCATCAAGATGAATTTCAGCATCAAGCACCCAAGATATGTAGCTTTTGCCCAATATATCCAGGGCTACAAATTCAAGTTTAGAAAGATTTGACATTATTTAGAAAAAGTTCGTATCTTTGATACTTTCAAAGTATTTGCTCGAGATGGCAGAGTCTCGTGCTGATAACGTGTTATAAAATAAAGACTGTAAAGTAAATAAACCAAAGATAAGTATAGAGAGAAACTGATGTATTATTCAACTTCAAACTGATGTACATAATGAACTGAAAACTCCTCTATTTATAGAAGAAAGGAAACAGCTGCGAGGCTTTTCAGGAAGCAGTTACGAGGCTTTTCAGGAAGCAGCTGCAAGGCTTTTCAGGAAGAAGCTGCGAGGCTTTTCTTGAGCTGCTTGTAAGTTGTCTGCATGAGCTGCTCGCAATCTGCCTCTTTAATAAGAAGTTGCTGCAAATCAATTCATTGAGTTTCTTGCAACCTGTCTGCATCAGCTGTTTGTAGATAAATTTCAATAGAGTACTAAACGGATAGTCATCTTCAGGAAGATTATTTATAACGGACTAATAAATGGACATTCACAATATAATATTTTCATAACAAATTGCAAATTATTATAAGTAATGACAAATAGTCAAGTCAATGATAGAATAAAATTAAAAGAAAAGATAGAAGTCAAAGCTATGTATACATCTCACCAAAATGTGAACGAGGAAGACCAATAAGAAGCTTGTTTTTTTCTCTTTTTTTGTTGGTAAAACTATCTGGTATTTGATATCCACTGGTCTAGCTAATCGTTATTTGCTCCGCGTAGGACTCCTTAAGGGGAGGTGCTTCCCACTAGGAATTTCTCCAAGAGTTAGCTATTGACTGATAAGTTAATCTTGAAGTCTTGAGCACATACAGTATAATAAGCATACTTTAACAGTTCAAGCTACAGCTAATTAATTAAACAAATCTTTGTCATGTCACATACATTACGCAAAATTGTCGTTTTGTAATTTCTTTCCTATATCTATATATTTTATTTTAGTTTTTTTTCCTTATACTTGTAAGATAATGTGCTTAATTATAGAACTAATGACATTAGCATCTCCACCTGCTTTTTGGCCTTGTCTTAATTATATAAAGTTATTTTAAGCATCTTATATAGAGTGGAAATGTATCACTGGATTCTCAAAGGGACAACGTGGTTGCTAGACTTTTTTTTTTGTCATTTTGTCCACACACACTAAAAAAATCAAGGTCGTGAACTATGATTCCAATTATAAGAGTACTACAGTACACGAGTGGTGTTTCTAAAAATCCGAAAAGTCGAACTAAATCGATCAAAAATCGATACCTTTTTAGTTTGATTTGATTTTGGTTTTGAATTTTAATAATCGATTGATCACGCCCAACTCTAGTCCTAAAAAGGATAAGCGGTCGCTGCAAATATAATGCGGTCTAAAAGTCCGGAGTCGAATCCCACAGAAAATTAAGGCTTAGCTACAGCTGTTTAATATCACTAAGAAGACAAGTTTGAATAATTTTTTTAAATTATAAAGATTGAGATTTACATTTCTAACTAATTAACTAACAAATACTCGAAAACGGGAAAATTATCAACTAAGGAGACTAAGAGTTCGAGATAAGATTAAGGAGGCCTAGAGTTATGATTTTCCCAATTTTCAGAATCTTTCCCACTATATCTCCTATAAATTCGCCTAAGTATTCTCTACCGATCGTGAGTACTTCGGGTGTCGTAATTCTCTTTCGGGCAACTACCATAATTTACTAGACGTATTCTTCCGAACTACGCTAGTTGGCACTAATTCACCGCTCACTGAGATCGCACCAAGGTTTCGTTATTCTTAATCCCACCTTTAAACCCTTTGTATTAATTCCTCACATACGTTAGGAGTGATGTTATTCAACAACTACCTAAATATGTACCCTTTTCCAAGAAATACATAATAAATAGGCACAGTCAACTAAGAAATCTTCAATCACTGAAATAAGCACGTAGTTAAACAAGTAGAGAAATTCAAAGGCTCAATTATATAAGAATGTAACAAGAATTCATCCTCCAAAAGGTTCCATTAAAACCTTAGATAATAAATTAGCCATTCATAATAGTACACAAAACTACAATACTAGAATTCATAACCAATAATGGAAATAGAGGAAGAAAGAGGAAAAACGTGAAGTTGAATCATTCTTCTTGCTCCTAGCGTGTTCTTGCCTCCCCAAAGTCTTCTCTCCTCTCAAAAAGTGGCTAACTTTCATATTTATATGGTTTAGAGTTGAGTTGGGCCAAAATTGCTTCTCCTGATTCGGATTGGAAAAGTTGAATTTTTCTGCTCCGGTCCCAGTCTGGCGAAGTAACACTGACTACGCTGTCCGGGACTTTCCTGATTTCTTCTGCGTCGGTCCCGGTCTGGCGAAGTGAACCTCACTTCGCTGTCCGAGACTTTTCTCTTCAGCTCTTTTTTCACTAATTTTTCTCCCATTTGATCTTTTTTCGTGCAAGTTTATCCCTACACATAAAAAAATACATAATGAGTATATTTTCACGTCAAAAGTGATGTGAACTCCCGCAACTCACACACGAAATAACACACAAATACACTCAAACATACACTTTTCATCCTTTATCATCGATCAAATTTGGTTTAGTTTTGGTTTTAATGAAAACATAGCCGAAAAAATCGAACCAAACCGACTATAGAAGTAGCTATTTAAAATTTATTATTATAGTTCTGTATATGTACATTTTTATACAAAGTTTCTAAAATTTTATGGTACATGTTAATCGTTTGCACTTTTAGTCTAGTTATTTGCTATTATAATAATCTAGCTCTTTGCCTTTACATTCTAGTTTATGGTAGTTTTCTTTTGCTAAGTAAAACAATCTATTTTATGATAAAAATAATCTATTTGTTATAAGAAATATCAAATTATGGTGGATGTCTACTCTTCCTCCATGATCTTCATCTCAAATACATAATGACATATTCAATGACACATTTTCTATGTTTAATGACATATTCAATGACATATTTTCTTCACTTTTCATGCCTATATAAAGGCCTTGTAATAGATAGGAAAATACATACAATTGAGGAAGAAATAAGAATTTCTTCTCTCTTTCTCTATATATCTCTTAGCTTGTTTTTCCTTGTTCCATATTGTTACTTTGAGTTATATTTTATAATATGTTATCAGCATGAAGTTCTAGCCAACTGAGTTGTTATGATGCGGCCAGTGCTGGTAGCATCATTTAATGTTAATAATATGGTAAGAACGATGACGATATAAGATGTACAACGCCAGCATATATTCGGCCATCACGGTTAGCCTTTTCTAATTAGTTTCAAGTTTCTTTACACTTTGCTATTTATGTTTCCATGCATGAACAAACCATCTTTACGAAAATATTTTTCTTGAAAGTCCATCAAATCATGTAAGGATTTTTGGTGTAAAGAACGATAAATATTTTTTCTATAACAAGTATTATGTTCCTATGTGTAAATATTAAGAAACACAAAGTGAAAACGTTTGAGAGAGCACATATTTTTCCTTTCTATTTTATCACATATCTCTTCCATCTTAAAGTGGGATAATTATTAAGAAGGACACGTAGATTTTAATTGATTATGTATTTTTCTAAAGCAAGTCCAAGAGAATGCACATATTAATTGAAGGCTCTGGAAGAGCTACTATAACTCTGCCTAAGGGAACAATACTTGTCATAGAGAATGCAATGTTATCCTCCAAGTCCAAGAGGAACTTGTTGAGTTTTAAAGATTTTCGCTGAAATGGATTTCATATTGAGACAATAGATGAGAATAATATTGAATATATCATCATTACCGAGAATGTCTCTGACCAGAAAAGGGCTATTGAGAAGTTTCCATCTTTATCTTGTGGTATGTATTGGACAGGAATTAGTGCAATTGAGGCACATTCTATCGTAAACCAAAAGGTTACTAATTTCAATACTTTTGGACTTTGGCTTGATCGACTGGACATCCCGGATCAATTATGATGAGACGAATTATAGAGAACTTAAATGGGCATCCTTTAAAGAATTTAAAGATTCTTTTAAATAATGAATTTTCTTGCACTTATTGTTATCAAGGCAAGTTGATTATTAGACCATCACCAACAAAAGTTGGGATTGAGTCACATGCGTGTTTGGAACGTATACAAGGGGATATTTGTGGACCTATTCACCCACCTAATGGTTCGTTTAGATATTTTATGGTCTTAATAGATGCATCTTCTAGATGGTCTCATGTATGCCTATTGCCATCTCGTAACCAGACATTTGCAAAATTAATGGCACAAATAATCCGATTACGGGTACAATTTTTCGATAATCCAATTAAGTCTATTAGACTTGATAATACCACTGAGTTTTTATCCCAAGCATTTAATGATTATTGCTTATCAATTGGGATAAAAGTGGAACATTTGTAGCTCATGTTCACACTAAAAATGGCCTTACAGAATATTTGATTAAACGTCTACAATTGATAGCAAGACCATTACTCATGAAAACCAAGTTACCCACTTCAGTTTGGGGTCATTCCATTTTGCATGCAGCAATGCCAATTCCTCTCACACCGATAAATTATCATAAATATTTCCCGTTGCAATTAGTTTTGGGTCATAAACCTAATATATCCCATCTAAGAATTTTTGGATGTGTTGTATATGTGTTTGTAGCACTGCCATATCGCACCAAGATGGGTCCCCAAAGAAGGTTAGGAATATATGTTGGGTTTGAATCGCCCTCCATTATTCGCTACCTTGAAACATTAATGGGAGATTTGTTCACTGCTCGATTTGTAGATTGTCGATTCGATAAGGCATTTTTTCCAAAATTAGAGGAGAAATTGGTGAAACCAAACGTGAAATTTTGTGAAAAAATACATCATTATCTCATCTTGATCCACGTGCCTCTATTTGTAAAAAAGAGGTGCAAAAGATTATCCATTTGTAAAAAATAGCAAATCAAATACCAGATGCATTTACGGATCTGAAAAGAATAACGAAATCACATATCCCTGCGGAGAATGTTCCAATCTGTATTGATGTCCCTGTTGGACAATCTTCGAATGTCATAGCTAATGAGTCAAAAACACTCCTAAAACGTGGCAGACCATTGGGTTCTAAGGATCGAAATTCTAAGAAAAGAAAAATAAATGATCAAGATGACACTACGAAAGAGTCTCATACATAAACCCATGATTTAACCAATCCTGAGATTCATGAGGATATCGATGAGCCTGAGACTCGAGAAAATAAGGAACTATCAATAAATCCAATCGATATTGAGACAAATTTGAATTGATTGAATATAGTGGTGGATTATGTATTTGCATACAATGTTGCAAATAGCATTATGCAAGATAATGAGGATCTTGAACCTCAATCTATTATAGAATGTCGACAAAGATGTGATTGGCCAAAATGGCAAGGAGCAATCCAATCTGAGTTGGATTCACTTGCGAAACGTGAAGTTTTTGAGCCTGTAATCTAAACACCTAATGGTGTTAAACCTGTTGGATATAAATGGGTCTTTGTACGTAAAAGGAATGAGAAAAATAAGGTACAAAGATATAAGGCATGCCTTATTGCACAAGGATTTTCACAAAGGCCTGGTGTCAATTATGAAGAGACGTATTCTCCTGTTATGGATGCTATAACGTTCCGTTATCTCATTAGTCTTGTTGTCCATAAAAAGCTTGACATGCATTTAATGGATGTGGTTACAGCCTACCTTTACAGCTCACTTGATAATGAGATATACATGAAAATTTTAGAGGGATTTAAAATGTCTGACGCATATAATTCAAAGTCCAGGGAAATGGTTTCAATCAAATTGCAAAGATCTTTGTATGGTCTAAAGCAATCAGGAAGAATATGGTATAACCGCCTTAGTGAATATTTATTAAAGGGATGTTATATAAATGATGTCATTTGTCCATGTGTTTTTATAAAGAAAACAACATCGGAGTTTGTTGTACTTGCCGTATATGTTGATGACATAAACCTTGTTGGAACTCCTACAGAACTCCAAAAGGCAATTTATTATTTAAAGAAGGAATTCGAGATGAAAGATCTCGAAAAGACAAAATTATGTCTTGGTTTGCAAATTGAACATTTGGCAAATGGGATTTTTGTTCATCAATCTACCTACATAGAAAAGATATTAAAACGGTTTTACATGGATGGAGCACATCCATTAAGTACTCCGATGGTTGTTCGATCACTTGATGTGAATAAGGACCCGTTCCGACCTCAAGAGAAGAAGTTGGTCCTGAAGTACCATATCATAGTGTAATTGGTGCACTAATGTATCTTGCTAATACTACAAGGCCTGATATAACTTTTTCAGTTAATGTCTTAGCAAGATATAGCTCTGCTCCTACAAGGAGACATTGGAATGGAATCAAACACGGGACTACCGATATGGGCTTATTTTATAGAAATGGTTGCAGTCCTGATCCTGTTGGTTATGCCGATGCTGGGTATTTATCTTACCCACACAAGGTTCGATCTCAAACAGGCTATGGATTTACATGTAGAGGCACTGGAATATCGTGGCGATCGACTAAGCAATCAATCTTGGCTACTTCATCTAATCATGCTGACATAATTGCTATTCATGAAGCAAGTCGAGAATGTGTATGGTTGAGGTCTGTAATACATCTTATTTGAGACAAATGTGATTTGAAGTATGACAAACTACCCACAATTTTGTATGAAGACAATGCAGCATGCATAACTCAATTGAAAGGAGGATTCATAAAAGGAGATAGAACAAATCACATTCACCAAAGTTATTTTTCATACATGATCTTCAAAAGAATGGTGATATCAGTGTGCAACGAATCCGTTCAAGTGATAATATGGCTGATTTGTTCACCAAATCTCTACCGACGTCAACCTTCAAGAAACTAGTGTACAAGATTGGGATGCAAAGGCTCAAGGATGTGAATTGATGCTCTCATCAGGGGGAGTTAATATGCGATGTACCTTTTTTTCCTTACAAGGTTTTGTCCCACTGAGTTTTCCTTGCAAGATTTTTAATGAGGCAACCAAAAAGCGTATTGCTAAACATGTGTACTCTTTTTCTTTCACTAGGATTTTATTTTCTAATAAGGTTTTAACGAGGCACATTATCTATGAATATCCAAGGGAGAGTGTTATAAGAAATATCAAATTATGGTGGATGTCACTCTTCCTCCATGATCTTCATCTCAAATGCTTAATGACATATTCAATGATATATTTTCTATGTTTAATGACATATTCAATGACATATTTTCTTCATTTTTCATGCATATATAAAGGTCTTATAATAGATAGGAAAATATACACACAATTGAAGAAGAAATAAGAATCTCTTCTCTCTTTCTCTATATATCTCTTAGCTTGTTTTTTCTTGTTCCATATTGTTAATTTGAGTTATATTTTATAACACTATTTTAGTTGAGTCCTTAAATTATTTATCTATTTGATTCAATTATCATCAATACATCTTAGTAAATGATAGATTTCTCAAAGAGCAATTTATTTGATAGTGTTACGTTGAAAATATAGTCGCCGGAATATGTGTCATATTTAAGAAAAAACCAATAAATAACCCAAAAAAACAGAAAACCAACAAAACCCGATATAAATCAAATTGATAAAAAATCGACTTAATTGGTTTGATTTGGTTCCAATATTTAAAAAACGGACTTACTTTTTTAGGAAAAACATTAGGTTTTTATTGGATAACAGGGAGTTTCAGGGCCAAACGGAACCATGAACACCCATGCAGTACATTAAAAAAATCAAGAATAAGACGGTCGGAGAGCTTTACAATTCCCTTTTATATATATCTGACAAACGTAGCAGTTAGATGGTCATTATCGAATTTTCATTTTCAAATAGTTGACAAAAGAAGTGAAAGAAGAAAAGCAAAAAGCAATTGAAAATTCGTAAAATTTATTAGTAAATTGTCTTTGAGAAATTCTATTATTCTATAATACTTTGCCGTAGTCATCTTCCCAAATAGTATTCCGATTAATTAGTATATATTTTCCAGTCTTATGATATGCATGGTCTTTACACTTTTTAGACACAAAAAATCTCATATATATTGGAACTTGAAAATAAATCAAACTTATTTTAAAACGCCAGTTGACTCTTTCCATTTTTTTTAAAAATGGAGGATAATTAATTACTAGAGTGTAGAACATGCGCTTACCCACAAAAATTAAATGGAGTATAATTTCAGCTGTATTTTTAGGTATAGTTTTGTAATGGCGTCTCTTTCATAAAAGGAAAATTGACATCTGAAAACCGATAGACCAAAAAAACAGCAGCTTATCGCTATGAAAATATTATAATAGAAATAGAGATTTAAAGAATCTTTGGTCGGATTATAATTATACTTGGCGTAACTACAACTTGTGATTATCCCATATCCATAGCCGCCTTCACCGTAATCACGAAGTGATTAGCTTTTGTTTTTATTATTTTTAGAAGAGTTTAACTTCTTTATACACTAACTGTAAAAAAAAGTTTTATACTTTAACGATAATTACATATAACCATTCATAATAAGCAAGATTAATAAAATGGAAAATAAGGTAAGTAACATATTTGTGTACGGTCAAAACCGATTAAGTCAGTCGCACAGACTGGTCGAGGTGATAATACTTCGATCAAAGGGTATCTGCGTGACGACGGGTCGAGGTACGAAGTAAGGGCGCCGAGCTTAAATCGAACTGCGAGGCAAAGCGGAGATTATCGAAGATGCATAGACCGACCAACACTCACCCCAAATATCGAGACTCCAAGTCAGAGTCGAGCTCGAACCAAGGCCGAGGGCTCGATCCAATACCGAGCTCGAGCCGGTATCGAGCTCACAGACAAGAGTCGTTGCAACCGCACTAGGGAGAGAATCTTGGCAGGAATCGAGGAAAAAATAGTTCATCATGGGTTCTCCACTATATATTTTTTATAGATAAAGTAGGATCTCTCTACTATAAAGGGGGGAATCCTTGTGAGCATAAAGGGGAGATGGTAAAAAAGACAACTTCAGAGAGATTAACACTTTTGTACTCATTTACTTTGCCTTGTTCATCAACATTTCCTTTTTCTCTGTCTTATATTTCATTCCATCTGTCAAAGAATATATATATTTCTATTTCACTCTGCAATTTGTACCAAGTTAAATCACGTATCCTTAGAACCATATACAAATTTAACTCTATCCAATTTTTCGGATAAACAGTTTGGCGCCCACCGTGGGGCTAAGGGTAACAGTGGTTGTTTGATACAAATTTGCAATACACGCCAGTTTACAACTTCGAATCAGCAATGGCAAACCCTCGATTGATGGCTTTACCTATCGACCACGAAGCCGGCCTTCAAGATGAAACCAACAACTTGATACTCAGGGCCGGAAGGCCACTTAACGATGTCACTGAAGCTCGAGTCGAAGTTACTGAAATCCGAGTCGAAGTACCGCTAGATGTCAATTCACAAGTGGCTCTTGAGGCGAACCAATGTTCCGAACCAGAAAAAAGCATTCAGGGCGGTACTCGATCCGTAGCTCGAGATACCCATAACGTGGAGGAGATCGGAGTCAGCTTACGGATGATCTTCGAGATGTTACAAGCCCAGCAAATAGCGATAGCTTAGTTGCAGAGCCAAACTCAGGTACAAAGCAGGTCGGAGCCCAATCCGCTTCGAGAAATCACCCACAGAATGGAGCCATCCATAGTGAAGTCAAACAAGCAAGAATCGGGGACTACTCTCAAAATTACTAAATTGCTCGAGGAACTCACAAAACGAGCTGAAACCAACGATAAAAAAGTAGAAACATATAATTCCAGGGTCGATCAGATCCCGGGAGCTCCACCAATGATAAAAGGGCTGAATTCAAAAAAAATTATACAAAAGCCTTTTTCCTCGATTGCCGCCCCAAAACCAATCCCCAAAAAATTTTGTATGCCCGAAATTTCCAAATATAACGGTACGACCGATCCCAACGAACACGTTACCTCTTACACGTGTGCCATCAAGGGTAACGATTTGGAAGACGATGAGAGCGAATCTGTGTTATTGAAAAAATTTGGTGAAACCCTAACAAAGGGAGCAATGATATGGTATCATAATTTACCGTCTAACTCTATCGATTCTTTTGATTTGCTTGTAGATTCTTTCGTAAAAGCACATGCTGGGGCCATAAACGTCGATACCAGGAAGTCAGACCTATTCAAGGTAAGACAAAAGGATAACGAGACGCTAAGGGAATTCGTATCTCGTTTCCAAATGGAACAAATGGATCTACCTCCAGTTACAGATGATTGGGCTGTTCAAGCTTTCACTCAAGGACTAAACGAACGAAACTCGACGGCTTCACAACGGCTGAAGCATAACCTGATTGAGTACCCAGCTATTACTTGGGCCGATACGCATAATCGGTATCAATCCAAAATAAAATAGAAGACTATCAGTTGGGTTCTAGGTCCGTTATTAAAAGGGTTGCAAACCGAGAACAGAGATCGATCAAAAATCGATACCGGCCCTATAATGGAAATCCTACGAGCTCG
>AWOL01S0001425.1:12337-24533 GCA_000715115.1 Nicotiana otophora
TTTTTGGTTCAATTTTATTATATTGCTAAAATAGATTGAAGTTGCTAATATTCCGGAACATGTTAGAGTTTTAAGAAGCTCAATTAAGGTATGTTGGCTAAACCCCCTTCTTCTTAGAATCGAATTCCATGGTGTTCATGAACTTGGTGTAAGTCCCGAATTGATCATTATAGAATTGGCTATTCTTAATATGTTGTGTTGAAGGACGTATGCTCAATATTTATTCTAAATCCTTCATCATGTTTTCTTACCATTTCAGGATGTGTTCAAAATGTTGAATATGTGCTAGAAATGTTAAGACTTCATGTCAAGATCGAAATAAAGGTTGTTATGCCAAATTATATGAAAAGCCTCTATGTGCCTAAGATTCCCAAATTGCTCATATGTGAATTTAATGTCTTGAATGGGAAGCCTTATTATTATTGATAATGATATTAATATTTGAATGTGAGAAAAGGGAACTGGAACTATGAAATACGGCCAAGTGCCAAGAATGACTTTGTAATAGTGATCACTAGTGCCAATGAATCAAAAAGATATGAAAGAAGTATTATGTCCGATGATTGACTGAAAAAGGTAACGTATTGGGTGAGATGGCCTAGCCGATCGGGCCGTGATCGGACGCCATGCCGAACTCATGGTGGTGACTGTGTTGAAAATGATAATTGAAATTATGGTTATGGTTGATGTCTGAAGTGAGACGACCTAGCTGATCGGGTCGTGATCGGACTCCGTGTAAGAATAAGGTGGTATTGTGAATTGTGCAATATCGTCACTAAAGATCACCCAACCTAATAACGTGGAAATTGACTTGAAAACTTATGTGATCTTTAACTTGATGTTTTAAGATTATTTGATGCTCTTATTGAATTCTTGTCTGTTCCTCTTGTATTATTATTCATTCTACTAAGATGGTGTTTAGCTATACATACTAGTTCTATTCGATGGTACTAACGTCTCTTTTGCCGGAGGCACTGCATCGTTAAATGGATGCAGGTGGTTACATAGCAGGCAGTGTTGATCAGCGTTAGTGGCACATCCTCTTCCCAATAGACTTGGTGAGCCCCACTTCATCCCCGGATCACTTATTATACCTTTTGTTCATATTATTATCATGTCTCAAGCTATAATCGCGGTCTTGTCGCCGACACTATCATAGACTTTTTTGTATCTTTTAGAGGCTCCGTAGACACTATGTGGGTTGTATATGGGTGTTGGGAATGTTAAACGACTTATGTTGTGTTTGATCAGTTGTTCCACTCGAACTATAAGAAATGTGTATTTCGAGACTTAAAGGTGCAATGGCTAATGAAACAATTTAGTATTGTATGTGTGAACTTCCTACTGTATAATTTATGAAATTATGTCTTTTCCTGATCATGGGTAAGTTGGGTAGAACGTATCTAATAGGCTTGCTCGACCGGGTTCACTCGGTTGAGCGTCGGTCGCGCCTCTCGCGGATGGGGCGTGACATACAAGGACAAAGTCGTACAGACAGCATGATAGAAGGTAGCAATAGTTACGAGATTCGAAGAATTCGGACCACAAGTCATGGTGTGAGAAAGAGTCCTAAGGGGGGAATACACAAAGTACAAAAGATTCATGACCCAAGGATGAAGTGGGGCTCACCAAGTCAGTTGGGAAGAAGGTGTACTACTATCCCTGATCAATGTCTCCTGTTGTGGAACCACATGTATCCATTTAAAGATGCAACGCCCTGGCAAAAGGGACGTTAGTACTATTGAATAACACTAGTATGTATAACTAAACACCCTTTTAATAGAATGACAAATAATACAACAAGATTATCATAATGTTAGTGGAAGCTTTAATCAATATCAAACCTCAATTTAGGATCCACACAGTGTTTCAAGTAATTTCCTTATCTCACAAAGGGAGATTATTAGTATCTATGTACCATTGTCCACAATACCATTATTCACAATACCAGTACCACTGTACTCTTAGCACGGAGTCCGATCACGACCCGATTGTCTAGGCTATCTCATTAGAGACATCAACCACAATTACTCTCAATATCAATACCACCGTCTTTAACACGGAGTCCAATCGTGACTTGATCGGCTAGGCTATCCATTAGGGACATCGACCACAATTACAATTTCAATTACAATATCCAGCACAATCACCACCATGTGTGCGCCATGGTGTCCGATCACGACACGACCGGCTAGGTTGTCTTATTCGAGACATCAACCTTTTTATATCAATCATCGCATTTCATATTACTTTCACATCCTTTCATTTCATTGGCACTAATGGCCATAATTATAAGATCATTCTTGGCACGTTGGCTATATTTAGTATTTCTTGCTCACCTTTTCACTGTCTAACATCAACATCATCAACTACAAAAACAACAATTCAAATCAAGGCATGTAGTATGCATTTGAGCAATTAAGAGTATAAGGCACATAGAGATTCTTCACAAAATTTGGCACAATAGCCTTCGTTTGAATTTAACTTGAAGTCGAACATTTCTAATGCACAACCCATATTTTTAACACATCCTAAATTGATAACATAACATAAATAAAGCATTTGGAATACTTGTTGAACATATATCTTTCAACACAATCTTACTCGGAATAGCTAATTTTATAATAAACCACTCGGGACTTACATAATTCACATGAATATCGTGGGATCCAATTCTAAGAGAAGAGTTTAGCCAACATACCTCACTTGAGCTTCCTTACACTCTAAATGTTCCAAAATTCTTAAAAACTTCAATCTATTTTAGAAATATAACAAATTAAAACAAAATTAGGAAGAAGATCATGGTTCTAGCTCATTTGAGCATTTTATCAAACACTAGGTGTGCATAAGGTTTCAAGGTCATTTTATGGATAATTCCATCATTCAACAACCCAATCTTTACCATGCCTAGTTCAACAATCATCCTGCACCCCTTGATATCACATGCGTGCAAAATTACCAACTCTCATGCCCAAAAATTATCTTGCTAATTACCATTTTAAGAAAATTTCAAAATTAGGGGTTAGATTGTAGAATCTTACCTCTAGGATGAAGACCTAGTGAGTTTCCCTTCTTAGTCTTCCAAATATTGAGCAATTATTGAAGAACACCTTCTCACTCCAGGGCAATTTCTCTCACTCTAAAATGTCAGATTATAGCTCAAAAATGGCCCAAAGAGTGTATTTAACGAAATAGGGTCGGGTTTTAAAAATCCAAAAATGGAGCTCCAAAACAAGGTCTGCGATCACATATGCGATCACATAATCAAAATAAGAACCGCATATCGGTCGCATAATCGGTGCCAAACACGGGCAAACATCTGTCTGTGTCTGCGGTCACTATACGGGCCGCAAACCTGTTCTGCGGTCGCATAATGAACTGTAGACCTGTATCTTCATCTTGTTATCTTACCATTTGAGGATATGTTCAAAATGTGGAATATGTGCTAGTAATGTTAAGACTTCATGTCAAGATTGAAATAAAGGTTGTTATGCCAAATTATACGAAAAGCCTCTTTGTCCCTAAGATTCCCAAGTTACTCATATGTGAATTTAATGTCTTGAATGGGAAGCCTTATTATTGTTGATAATGATATTGATATTTGAATGTGTAAAAAGGGAACTGGAACTATGAAATACGGCCAAGTGCCAAGAATGACTTTGTAATAGTGATCACTATTGCCAATGAATCGAAAAGATATGAAAGAAGTATTATGTCAGATGATTGTCTTAAAAAGATAACGACTTGGGTGAGACGGCCTAGCCGATCGGGCCTTGATTGAACGCCATGCCGCACACATGGTGGTGACTGTGCTGAAAATGATAATTATAATTGTGGTTATGGTTGATGTCTGAAATGAGACGACCTAGCTGATCGGGTCGTGATCGAACTCCGTGTACGAATAAGGTTGTATTGTGAATTATGGAATTTCGGCACTAAAGATCACCCAACCTAATAACGTGGAAATTGACTTGAAAACTTATGTGATCTTTAACTTGATGTTTTCAGATTATATGAAGCTTTTATTGAATTCTTGACTGTTCCTCTTGTATTATTATTAAATCTATTGAGATGGTGTTTAGCTATACATACTAGTGCTATTCGACGTCACTAACGTCCCTTTTGCTGGGGGCAATGCATCTTTAAGTGGATGCAGGTGGTTACATAGTAGGTAGTGTTGATTAGCGTTAGTGGCACATTCTCTTCCCAGCAGACATGGTGAGTCCCACTTCATCCCGGGATCACTTATTGTATCTTTTGTTCATATTATTATCACGTCTCAAGGTATAGCCAGGGCCTTGTCCCCGGCACTATCAGAGATTCTTTTGTATCTTTTAGAGGCTCCATAGACACTATGTGGGTTGTATATGGGTGATGGGAATGTTAAACCAGTTATGTTGTGTCTGATCAGTTGTTCCACTCAAACTATAAGAAATGTGTATTTCGAGACTTAAAGGCGCAACGGCTAATGAAACGATTTAGTATTGTATGTATGAACTTCCTACTGTATAATTTATGAAATCATGTCTTTTACTGATCATGGGTAAGTTGGGTAGAACGTATCTAACAGCCTTGCTCGACCGGGTTCACTCGGTTGAGCGTCGGTCATGCCTCTCGAGGATGGGGCGTGACATACAAGGACAAAGTCGTACAGACAGCATGATAGATGGTAGCAATAGTTATGAGATTTGAAGAATTCGGACCACAAGTTGTGTGAGAAAGAGGCCTAAAGGGGGGGAATGTCTGTCACGCCCCAAAATCGAGAAGCGCGACCGGCGCTCAACCGAGTGAACCCGGCCGAGCAAGCCTATTAGATTTTCTTCTACCCAAATGCATTCCTGATAAAGAGAATATATATATCTCTTCGTTAATCAAATAATAAAGTGATCACGTTTGCTATACCAATTTCTTACCATTAGTTACTTCATATTTTAAAGTCTCTGTTCCACACATTTTTCATAATCTGAAGTGAAAATAGTAATTCAAATACAACATAACGAGTTTAACTTCCCATCACCAATATACAAACCACACTATGTCTACGGAGCCTCTATAGATAAAGAAGAGTACAATGAAAATGCCGGCAACAACGCCCCGGCTATACCTCAAACAGAATACACAAAGTACAAAAGAATCATGACCTAGGAATGAAGTGGGGCTCACCAAGTCAGCTGGGAAAAAGGTGTACTACTATCACATATCAATGTCTCCTACTGTGGAACCACCTGCATCCATTTAAACATGCAGCGCCCCCCGCAAAAGGGACGTTAGTACTGTCGAATAGCACTAGTATGTATAACACAACACCCTCTCAATAGAACTCAATTTCCTAAACTCTATCTTATTTATAATACGACGATGCCTACATCCAGAAAGACAGTTGGTAAGAGATATAGTTGTGGAAGAATTGAGTCAGAGGAGCTCGATTTTTGCATCACGATTATGATGAATAAATATGAGATATTCATGTGTGTACTAAGATGTGTAAGCTTCTGGAAAAGGATCCCTAAGGCATGAATATCTATCCACCCATATGGTAAAAAAAAAAGCAACGAGAGATTCAGAAGGTACATACAAGCTTCAATAAGTAAAAGGAGCAAGATGAAAAGGGTACGAGGTGCCCAGCTAGTGAATATTATCATTATTTACCATTCGGGAAGGGAGATATAAGCATTTTGAATTACCTTCAATAGTATTAAATGTATGTACAATCGGCCACACCCATCTCATTTATCCCTATGGGGGCGAACAGAATTAGTATAAGAGAAGGAAGGATGTCAGGATCTAGCTGGGGTTATGGTAACCCAAAATGGTGGATGGATTGTTAGCGTTAGCTGACATTTCCGAAGGTTATTGCAAATGTGCTAATAGATCTCCTTGTGAGACACCTAGAAGGTGCACTCTAAAATAGTACAGCTAGATATGAATACTACAAAGATAGGAACTGGAAGCCTTGAAGGAATAAATATTACCTTTGTGTAGCTCCCGTCCCTAGTGGAGAAAGAATGTTAGGCAACCCAAAGAGCCAATGGATGGGGCAAGGGGAGCTAAAAGCAAAAGAATGTCTTGTTCGATTTTTCATAATAAATTGATAGATATAAATGTTAGCGGGAAATAAGAAGAGAGTCAATAAAGAATTATGAGTAAGATAAAAATTATGGAATGGTAAAGGAAGAATGGGATAAAAATGAAAAACGAATGAGACTGTACTTATTCAAATCCTACAGATACGCTACGATTCCAGAACATTATGCAAACACGACATCAAGGAGAGAAAGTAAGGGTTCCTGCCCGAGATGTTATTGATAGAGAAGGAGCATGTGCTAGACATAAGTTAATACAAACGAAATAACTCAAGAAATATTATGTGGAATATTAATATGAGAATGGGCCATAGAGTACTTGGTAGTTGATTCAGGAAGAGCCTAGTTATGGCTAGACAGTAGGTTACAGACAAATCAACAGATTGTGCAAGATGAACTTAGTGAACCCCAACATGGGGAATTCAGTCTTGCAGGTAATGATATCGTGACCGTTGAGAAATATTTAGATAGGAGTGTGGGTAGTTAAAGGTACCGTATAAGTGTTAGGGAAATATAAGAGAATTCCATTGGGAAGACAGTCAAAACATCAAGTTCACAAGCAACCCTACAAGCACATGAGCATAAACTACGGAGAATTATAGGCGAGGAAGGACATTAAAAATTCTGTCGAGTATGTGGTGTAATAAGCTCGCACTTTTACAAAAGTCAGAGGATCCTCCCTAAGTACTATAATGAAAGACTAGCTGAGGAAATAAGGAAGAAGGCTTCAACCTAAGCTCAGTGACCTAAAGAGGGAATGGTCTTATAACAACAATCTCACAACGACATTGTATGTACTCCATAAAGAAGTGGCACTTACCGTGGCTAATAAATGGAAAGTAAAATCAGAAGTGATATTCAGAATCATATGAGTGGTATGGAATTCCAACATCCGTGGGAACTAAGATAAGCTAAGTGTGCACACAACAAGGGGGCAGAAAGTCCAGGAAAAGTAATGTCTTATGTTTAAAGAAATATGAGAAGGAACGAAAAGAATTATTTGATTAATGATCCAGAATTAGTTACGTTATGAACACACTTAAGAGTTCGGAGTTTTATACATGCAGCATATACGTTGTCAATCATACATACAGGCGTAGAAGATTCTGGTATAAGTTAAAAGAAAAATTGATTCGCATATCGAAAGATAGCTTAAACTTACATAAAGGTTGATCAGAGGGAAGAGGAAACTAAAGAGTTACATCAACCAAGTAAATCAGGAGTCTGATCATTGGACCCAGAAAATTATAGAAATTGTGATTGAGAACATAAAGGAATCACTCTTAATATCAGAGGTACAAGACAGATAGTACAATAGGAATATTCTAAACGGCCCTACGAAAAAGCTGGTTAGAAGAGTACCAACCTCATAAGAAGTAAGTACAAAGCTTCCACCGGATCATGTATGCACCAGAGTTGCAAGTATTATAATAGAGCTTCAAGTTGTGGATGTGAATTATACCTATATGGAAGGAAGGTCATGAAGCAGATAGAAGATGTGATGCGAGCTTTTAATGCAAGTAAGGTAAAGGTGAACAACGTACGAGATACTCAAATACAGAAGGTTGCGAATAATCCATACTGCATATAGATGGTTAGAAGCATTGGGATTCAGTATCCAGGAATGGTAGCGGCATCGTCAGTGGCATATCTTCCACCCTATGGCTTCTAGGTACCGAGAGGCTTAGTCGAGAGAGTAAAGAAGAGTTAGAAACAATGTGATGTCTCGCTTGATGTTCCAGAATAACACAAGGAAATCTATGGTGTAAGCAAGTTGAAGGAAGGTTGGGAGTAATATAAATAGATATGTATAGGTTGCACGCTAAAGTATGGTAAAGTGACAAGGTTTTAGGAAGACAAGAGTAAGGATAAGAAAAGGCAAGTGAGAGAGTCACGAGAAGGGATAAGTCATCGGGATTAAGCCCATGAAAACAAGAATTATAGAAAGCTCAGTATAGCCTGAATATACTCAAAGGAGTCTAAGACTACTAGAATTTAAAAGAGATGGAATACTGCCCTGATAATAGAGTAAGGGTGTAATTGTGATAGATAATGGATGACATTTGGGTCTTCGATTGAGTAATGATTTGAAGAGGATTTCATGAATTGTACAGGATTAAAATACCCATGTAAGTGAATCACATTGGTATGCTATAAAATACGGTTATTGAAGTACAGTATCGCCACTAAATGGATCAGGAAACACACTTCAAATATTCCTCGATGCAACATAAGTCCCAGGGGCAAGGTATTATGTAAGAAGTTTCAAGTAATCAGCGGTATATTGTGGAACAATATTGAGGTGAATCAACGATGGATGGATAAAAGTCACAAAGTATATGATGCGATTAGGTATTCATTCTTAAGATGAATAATAGTGAAGAAACATTAAAGGACTTAGATTTACGTATATGGGATAAGTTCGAAAGTAACCAGGAGTTTGGTAGAAGACCTCAGTAACGATAAATCGAAGTAAGAGTTATGGTATAGTATGACCTACCTAGATGCAGTAAAGTCATACAGATGGATAAACGGAGCTATGAAATAAGGTATAACAATATTTGTAAGTTCAACAAAGTACCGAGCAAAGAACTTCAGTATACCCATAGACGCCCAGAGGGACAACTTGTTATAATTCTGTATATGTTTACAAAGTGAGGCCTAGCAATTGGTTAAAAGCCAGAGGGAAAAGGAGAGAAGAGTCGCATAGGCACACTTACAAGGTTAGAGTGGTCAAGCTGCATGATAGAAGGTAGCAACAGTTACGAGATTGGAAGGATTCCGACCACAAGTCGTGGTATGAGAAAGAGGTCTAAAGGGAGGAATGCCCTGGACTTTGAGATTATTCACAGAACAGTTGCCTAGATGGCAAGGAGAGTACTAAAGTATTCAGAAGACATAAGTTATGGAAATGATAAATGCACCAGTCAGCATTCGAGGATGAATGTTCAAAAGAGGGGAATGATGTTACACCCATGTTTTCATATGTAAAAGTACGCCATAAGTAACTTGATGAAAGCTCGGAAATGAGATATTACATCCCGCATTTTCGTATGTTAAAGTTTCGTCATAAGTTAATCGACGTAAGTTTGTGAATGGGATTATTTTGAGATTATAAGCATTATGCTATTTTAAACAAGTGATAAGTAAATTTGTGAAGGTGAGAGGGTAAGCGAATCGAAGGAAATGAGTTTCGTTGAAGTTTGACATTTTGGGATAAAATACGGCCCGAGCTAAAATACCCTGTATTTATAGACTAGTACCATACAGGGTACCATAATGCCATGATAGTGAGGTGTATAAAGTGCATTAAAAGTGAGTAGTATTTTAAGCATTTTGAGATAATTCCTAATTATGTGGGTAATTGGTTAATGGGAAATTAACAAACTAATTAAGGAAATAAGTGGGTAATTATTGGATAAGGATTTAATACTTAACGTGGCAGCCCACAATGTCACATAAATATGACTCTTAAAGTTCACATATAGGTGGCATATTTAGAATAATAGGTTTCCAAGTCATCCACAAGAGTGGGGCCCACAACCCCAATATTAAGAGACTTTTTCATATGCTTATACTTATGCTTGCTTACAGATGAATCTCAAATTCACAAAGAATTGGAAAAGGGCAACTTCAGCTTCAAAAAAGTCATGAAACACTTCTCTAATTCAACAAAGTCATATGAGATTTTGATATAATTCAAAAACGAGAGATATATTCATAGCAGCGTAACAAGCTTCAGCAAAGCTAATGTTGCAATAGCAACGAAATTGATTCAAAGATTTCATATGAAGTCTACCTAATGTTATCGCGGTTCTAAGGGAGTACGATACAATTTTTTCCAAGAATATCATATGGATTTTTTCCTAATTCGATCCGCCGTTACATGTTCTTCGCAAAAGACGTGTGTTAGAGGGATTGTCAAGAGAATCGGTTCAGGTATGTTAAGGCTATCCCATTTTTCTTTTTGGCATGATCTATACGACACGAATGAAACGAGCAAATGCACAAATTCCATAAATGACTCTATTCATAGAAGTATTAGAGATGCCTATGTTCTTAAAACCCCATATGTCTTATTGTTCTATTGTCTGTTCATGGGTCTCAGAAAAATACGTAAGTTGAAAGAAATTTATTTCATGATATTACTCAAAGGCATAATGGTATTATGACATTCTGAGAGATTTTATTGACATAATTCTCATGCATTGCATTCATTTATACATGCACATTGACCCATGGCCAGATGGCGTTATATACGCGTATATATGTATATGGGATATGGCATTATATACGCACCACCACCTGATCAGCTGGTATACGTTGATAATTTGCCCACAATGACCGAAATGATATGATGGGATGCCCTCAGAGGCTTGATGATGTTATGTACGCATACACCTATGCATGGTATGACATTTTATACGCATATGCACGACATTATAAATATTAATGATTCACAGAGTTATTCGGACATACATGTCGAGTCTTTTACTCCATGTTTTCTCGTGCCTATTGTTTACTGATTTTCATTCCTTACATACTCGGTACATTATTTTTGCTGATGTCCCTTTTGCTTGGGGATGCTGCATTTCATGCCCACAGGTCCCGATAGACAGGTCGAGAGCCCTCCAAGTAGGCTATCAGTTCAGCGGAAGCTGTTGGTGCGCTCCATTTGCTACGGAGTTTCTTGTTTGGTCAGTATGATTTAGACATGTATTGTTTGGTATGGCAGGGCTCTGTCCCAACCTTGATGACAATTATGTATTCTTAGAGGCTTGTAGACAGATGTCATGTACGTAAAAGACTTTATGGCCTTGTCGGCCTATGTTCAGTATACGAGTGGTTATTTTGGTCTTATAGGCCTATATGTCTTATGTATATGTTAATGTTACATGTTGTATTCTACTTATCTCATGGTAGCCTCTTCGGCTCAGTTATCTATGATGTATGATAAAAAATGATACGTTATGTTGGTACTCGGTTGAGTACGGTACCGGGTGCCCGTCGCGGCACATCGGTTTGAGTCGTGACATCCTCCCTCTCTTGGCCCCGCATACCCTCAAACCTTCGAGCGATATCCATAAACTGCTGAAATAGAGTATCTGTCTCCAACTCCCGAGTCATGCTAAATCTAATACCATAACCGAGTCCTTCATTGAATCTGTAAAATCGATCTCTTACTGTAGCAACAAAGCAGGCGCATATTGGGACAACTCACTGAATCTGAGGAAATACTCTGACACTGACATAGTCCCCTACTAAAACACTGTGCACCATGCATCCCGAAGGGTCCGGGGAAAAAACTCTCTTAAAACATCTCTAGCAATTGAGCCCAAGTGAGTGGGGTTGCATCAGCTATACTACCCTCCTCGTAAGCCTGCCACCACCTATATGCTACTCCTAACAGCTAAATTGTAGTAAAGGTGACTCCGCTCATCTCCACAACACCCATGGTGTGCAGAATACGATGGAACTTGTCTATAAAACCATGTGCATCCTCAGTAAGTGCACCATCATAAGTAAGAGGGTGACACTTCTTGAACCTCTCAAGTCTTAGTTGCTCCTCCTCAGATGCCTCTAGCATGAGCTCATGCTAAACCTAATTAACAAGTTGTGCTAGCATAACTCTCGGAACCTGATCAACACTGACTCGCTACTCTGAAGTGCGGGAGGCGGGGGTATGATGATAGCATCCTAGGAAGCTCAGCTATATTCAAGGACAAGGATAAAGTTTAGGAATCTCAAAGAGGGCCTTTAACAAGATGTCAAGCTAAAGAGTTGCAAAACAAGGTCATTAGACTCCAAGTGCAAAAAAAGAAGTTGTTAATTGGTAGAAAAGGCTCAAGGATTAAGGATATGAATTGGCTAGGTATTACAATGGTTTTATGTCTCACATTTATGTCCAAGAAGAGGAATATTGGATCCCAAGAGACATCCTTTGAAGAAGGTCCTAATCAGCCCACTTTTGGACCATTTTGGCACCTAAAATGTGTCCAAACTTGCATCCCAATAAGTCCTACATGAAGTCACGTTTTTATAACATAGAAAGAACTTAATTTATGTCAAAGAAGGTTACAATAGTCGTGCTAGAAGTTGAGTGCATGTTGGTG